>QLTV01001681.1:476995-492180 GCA_003457575.1 Thermophis baileyi
TTTGTTGCTCTTCTCTGCACTCTTTCTAGAGTCTCCACATCCTTTTTACATCGTGGCGACCAAAACTGAATGCAGTATTCCAAGTGTGGCCTTACCAAGGCATTATAAAGTGGTATTAACACTTCACGTGATCTTGATTCTATCCCTCTGTTTATGCAGCCTAGAACTGTGTTGGCTTTTTTGGCAGCTGCTGCACACTGCTGGCTCATATTTAAATGGTTGTCCACTAGGACTCCAAGATCCCTCTCACAGTTACTACTGTTGAGCAAGGTACCACATATACTGTACCTGTGCATTTCGTTTTTCTTGCCTAAATGTAGAACCTTACTTTTTTCACCGTTGAATTTCATTTTGTTAGATAGCGCCCAATGTTCAAGTCTGTCAAGATCCTTCTTCCTCTTCTTCCTCTACTCTAGAAACCCCCCTCCCTTCTAGCACTGATGCTATTCTCTAGTTTGGTAATAAAATGTCTGCAAAAAAAAAAAAACCCTCAGAGAGCACCCAGGGACCCACCCTCCTCCTCCTCCTCTCCATAAACCACATCCTCTTCTGGCACTGATGATGTTACCTAGTTGGGTCATGAAACGTCTGCAAGAAAATCATTAAGCTCCTGGAGCACCAAAGACCCCATAGTCCTCCTCCTCCTCCTCTACCACAAACTCCACTCCCTTCTAGCACTGATGATGTTACCTAGTTTGATAATGAAACATCTGCAAGAAAACTACCAAACTCAGGGAGCACTCAAGGACCCCACATTTCAACCCTGACCCAAAGGTGCTTTTTTTCAAGAGGCAACTGGACTTTCTGGTTTTTCATTGAAGACGTTTCTCATCCAAGGAGCTTCTTCAGCGCGAAGCTTCTTGGATGGGAAGCGAAACATCTTCAAAGAAAAACCAGAAAGTCCAGTTGCCTCTTGAAAAAAAGCACCTTTGGGACAACCTGGACGACGGAGAATCTCCACAGACATTTCAACCCTGAGCTACAAATAAACTCTTCTATTGACTTCCTCTTTGAGATGAAAGCGCTGATTTCTTGGAAGCCCAACTTACGCAGCGTGGTCTTCCCTGAACATCTGCTGCCTTTGCCATTCTTGCTGCTTTCTTTTTTCTTCAAGTTTATTAGCCTAGGAGAGAAAAGCATCAGGTCAGCCAGAAGCCAAATATAAACAGGTTGGCTAACAAAATAAGCCCCCCTCAAAATGCAATTATATTTTTCATTGGAGCTCTGCAATCTGCCCTTGGAGTTTTGAGCCTCTTTTTCAGAATGAAAATTAAAAAAAAAAAATGGCATGTCACAGACGAGATCGAGAAAGCTAAACTCTAGTTTAATATTGCATTCCCTAGATTTAAAATGTGTGATTCTCCCTCTCATTTCTTCCTTGGACAAAGCTGTAAGGAGAAAATCTGCTTTTATCATTTATTACTCTTTCCATCACCGGATTAATGACAAATAATAACTATAGTTTTTTTGGGGGGGGGGGAAGCAGCTAGGAACATAACATTTTTTTAAAGGTGACTTGCTTTTCCTAAAGAATAACTTGCTCTCCGAATAACTGTAGTTTATTAGATGATTTACACCTCATGTCTTCCCTATATCGTGTTTCCCCGAAAATAACACCCTGTCTTATATATTTATTTTTTTTGCCACCAAAAAAGGCACCAGGTCTTATTTTCGGTGGGGGATGTCGTCCACTGACTCACCTCACTTGCACGTGTCGCCCCCAGCCTCTTTATCAGCTACAGAGGCCTTCAGGAAAGCCTTGCCTGCAGAAGAAATGGGCCGAGGTCAGGGGTGGGTTCTGGTTTCTTCTACTGTCGGTTTGCTCAGGGACGCGCGCATGTGCAGTAGTAGAAAAAAGCTTCTGTGCATGCGCAGAAGCAAAAAACAAGATGGCGGCGCCTATGGCACCGCCGAGAGAACCGGCTCGGGGGCGTGGCAGGCCTCGGTCGCTGCCAATTCCAGAGACCCAGGCCGCCAAGTTACTACCGGTTCTACAGAACCGGTCCCAACCGGTAGGAACCCACCTCTGGCTGAGGGCTGCAACCATCTGAAGTAGTAAGTAGTAGGAGTGCTCCACCACCCCCATACCCACCCTAGCTTAATTTTTACCTGTGCACCCTGGAGTGGGCGGGGTCTTAATTAGGGCTTATTTTGGGGATAGGGCTTATATTGGGCGCACGTGTAAAAATCAAGCTAGGACTTACTTTCTGAGCAGGTTGTATTTTTCAGGGAAACACGGTAGTCCTTCCAAACATCATTGCCAACCCATAATTTTTAGTTTGACAGAAGAGCAACTTTACTATACTGTATATCTAGGGAATCTTAATTTTTATATATTTATTTTGTTAAATGTATTAAATTTGTTGATCACCCATCTCACAAGATGACAGAAGCCTTAATACTAATTGAATTTTTTTCCCCTTTATGTATCTCTGTATTTGCCTTTGAGCCAGGTAAATTTTTAAAAAATAAAAATAGATACAAATATTAATTGAACTAAATACAATCAGTCACCTTTAAACCTAAATAGAATACAATTTAGTCTTTGAATTGACTTTATCGATGCCTTGATCCCAGATAGTTTCTGGAGTGTAGATCCCAATTAGCCCTCAAAGGCGAAGGGGAGTACTTTAGCCCACCCTTGGAAAAAAAAAATCACAGTCCCTTCTTTTAAGCCAAGCCAAACCCTTCATAATTCTGGCTTAGCCTTTCTCTGATATTTAAACCCACATGGAATCCTACACCTTTAACAAAAGTCTGTAGAGATTCTCAATCATCCAGGTCATGGTTGTCCCAAAGGTGCTTTTTCAGGAGGCAACTGGACTTCCTTGGTTTTTTCTTCTGAAGACGTTTCGCTTCACATCCAAGAAGCTTCTTCAGCTCTGACAGGATGGCGGGGAATGGAAGGATTTCATGGAATGGAAGCAGGGATGGTTTTCACTTACCTTCCCTACCGGTTCGCAAATGTGAGCACGCACCTCCGCACATGTGCACGGCCACCCACGCATGCCCTTTACTCTCACGCTAGCCTTCCACGCATGCGCCCAGCCTCAGAAACGCGCACAAATAAGATAGCATAGAGCCAGGGCTGGTGCGCGGGGCCACCCACGATTTCCACTACCGGTTCGGGCGAACCGGACCGAACCGGCTGAATACCACCTCTGAATGGAAGGAATATAAATTCTTCCATTCCCCACTATCCTTTTCAGAGCTGAAGAAGCTTCTTGGATGAGAAGCGAAACGTCTTCAAAGAAAAAACAAAAAAATCCAGTTGCCTCCTGAAAAATTTACACCTTTCAGAGTTAAGCATTCCATGTGAATCAGGCCACAAGCATTGCTCCAAATAATTTATACTGAGAAGATGTGCTCTTGCCCAAGTTCAATATTGGCACCTCATGTGCCCACCACGATGTCCACCTCGTGGGGTCTACCTTACCTTGACTCTTTGAATAGCTTTCTTTTTCAAAATCTCGGCTTCTTCAGCTTCTCTCTTGTTTCTCTCGTAGTCTTCTTTCTTTAGCTGAAACCAGAAGAAGTGGCACCCTTAAAAACATTGTTTTTTTTTTTAAGTTCACCAAGTTCACTTTTGGAAGATGCTGCGGAAGAATGGGACAATTCATCTCCTCTGCAAGCCAAGTAGGCTCTCTAACAAATGACAACTCCTTTTTTGCTCAGAGAATAACCAATCTCTCACTTTGCAGCGTAAATTTTGGGCTCAATTGTTGTCTTAGGTCGAGGACTACCTACCGCAAGTCAGCCATTCCACATCATCTTTGTGAATCTAAATCCCTCATCTCAGGATACCTCCAAGAAAGAGAGAGACTTACTGATTGTACAGCTGGTCCTTGAGTTACGACCACAATTGAGCCCCAAATTTATGTTGCTAAGTGAGACATTTGCTAATGCCCCATTCTATGACTTTTCTGGCCACGTTTGTTAAGTGAATCATTGCGGTTGTTAAATTAGCAACGCGGTCGTTAAGTGAATCTGGCTTTCCCCATAGGCTTGGCTGGCCAGAAGGTCGCAAAAGGGGATCACGTGACCCCAGGACACTGCAACCATCATAAATGCGAGTCAGCTATCAAGCATCCAAATGTAAATTACATGACCGGGGGGGGGGGGGAAAGGGCAAAAGGGTGAGTGAAAAATGGTCATGTCCCTTTTTATAGCACCGTTGTAACTTTGAACGGTCACTAAATGAAGTGTTGTAAGTTGAGAACTACCTGTACTAGAACAACACAGTTTCTGCAGTTTATACACCATCAGGGGTGGGTTCTGGATCCTTTTGCTGCCGGTTCGCTAAGGGTCACGCCGTGCACGCGCGTAGCAAACAAAAATTAGCTTCTGCGCATGCGCAGAAACAAAATCCAAGATGGCGGTGCCCATGGAAACACCGACGGAACCGGCTCCATTATGTCATCACTGAGTTACTAACAGTTCTAAAGAACTGGTTAGAACCGGTAGGAACCCATCTCTGTACACCATTGAAATGATGCCAAAATATGCTGAAATATAATTGAGCAAGCGTTTTTCCTCAATTTTCTCAAAAATCTTGGAAAAAGCCGTCGGGGCCTGAAAAGTACTTCGGTCCAGTGAATCACAGCCTATTTCTAAATTGTTGCAACGGTGAAGTCATCTGTACTCAGAAGTCATGGGAAAAGAATACACAAAAGACACAAACGTTACATACCCAAAGTTCACACACCGCACTCAAGTTTTGTTTTAACCGTTAACCGCAGTTGGTTTAACAAACCACGGTGGCATGATTCACACATACGTAACACTAATGGGAGGGTAGACTAAGCCAAAAGCGAACCACATTTTTTGACGAGGGTGTGCGCTGTGCATGGATCAAACCAGAGAGTGATTACCGCATGTGCTCATCTAGAAAGCCTGCTCTTATTCACCCGCTATAAATGCCAATTTTGAATGCTGCAAAAAATGATGAATCTTATAACACAATGGCGACATTGGCCTTGGGGATTCAACCTAGAAATAAGGAGGAATTTTCTGACAGTGAGAGCAATCAACCCATGGAACAGAAGTTGCCTTCGGAAGTTGTGGGATCTTCATCCCTGGAGGCTTTCAAGAAGAGAGTGGACTGCCATTTGTCAGAAATGTTGTAAGGTCTCCTGCTTGGGAGGGGGGGGTTGGACTAGATGACCTACAAGGTCCCTTCCAACTCTGTTAATCTGCAAGAAGCTTTGGGAGAAGACAAGAGGCCCAAACAATTGGTTTGTCCATTTTTCAGGAGTGTGTATTTAACACACCGCTTCGCTTCTCGGGGTTCTTCTGACAGTCTTGATCGATTCATATCGAAAATCAGATGAAAACAATGGATTCATGTTACGGGAGAAAATGCACCTTGAGATGTTTTAGTTCAGAACAGGAATAACAGAGTTGGAAGGGACCTTGTAGGTCATCTAATCCAACCCCCCCCCTCCAAGCAGTTCAAAATGGATGTTGGTGTTTAGGGGATGATGAGAAGCGATGAGATGGTAAGGAATGGGCGAGGAGAAGAATTGTGGCTTTTATTTCTTCACACAGTTATCCTGGGAATCTCTTTGGAGTTACCTCCAAGGCTTGGTTAAGTCACGAAAAGTTTGAGGAATTGAGCAGCTGGAATATGAATAGAATCCTGAGGCTGGAAGGGACCTTGGAGGTCTTCTAGTCCAACCCCCTGCCTAAGGCAGGAGATCTTATACCATCCCGAACAAATGGTTGACCAATTTTTTCTAAATCTGGGCCAACTACATGAATACTTGTACAATCCAGGAATGAGCCCAGAAAATTCCTCATTGAAATCCAAGCAGCCTAGAGATCAGATCGTGTTTGACAACTCTATGCTGAGAAACTGATAGAAGATCTGAGATTAATACCAAGATCAACATTACACCAACTGTTAGGACTCTGTCCAAACGGTTGGGTTGGTTAATATAAACAAGCCACAAATCACTGTTTAATGTATATATGTAATATGGCTTTAAATGCATTGTTGCATTCTGACTGGCAGTAATGGCCATAAGAGGGAGCTAGAGAACATGGTTAGTTCTCTCTCTTTTGCTGATTCATTGCTGAAGTGACTTCGTGTCTGAGAGTAAGCTCTGTGTGTAGCTAGCTATCTGTGATAGTAGAGAACTCTTTGTTTGCTGATTAAGACAAAGAAAGGCTGGTAAGAAGACTGCTGTACTTCTGAATACTGACTGATTGAACGTGTATGATTCGGACTATTATTTGGACTGTGCTATTTCTTTAAGTAAACTACTTTTATACACTTTAACGTATCTGTGTATTGACTGAACCATTACTCATATTTACTGCAACATTACGGTGAACTGTGCAAACCTTCAGGGCCCAGAGGTTACTCTGCACAATTCCTTAACACCAACAATCAAGAAGCAAAGAATACCCCAATCAAGGTACCACCAACTCAGACAAGCAACCACCAAGACCGTTCTCACCAACACTCGCCAAGTTATTAGTATATAAAATGAGAACAAACCACACTCCCTCCTAGCACTGATGATGTTACCTAGTTGGGTAATGAAATGTCTACAAGAGGACAACCAAGCTCAGAGAGCACCGAGGACCCGACCGTGTTAAGAAAGGAAGACTATCCCAAAATGAAATTCAGCTCAAGTGTGGTCTTGTCATGGGAAGATCAGCAGTTTGTGAGTGTTGCATAGAGTTTTCTGGTTTTAGTAAAGAGAAAGGCTTTATTTGTCTCAAATTTTGGGTGTTATTATCTATATGTCTACATATTTCATTTGTACAAATTAAAGTGGAAGAGAACAGGGGTGTCCAGGAACATCATAAAAAAAGAGGATGTCCACAGATGTGCAATCAAACTTCCAGATGTTTTTCTACACGTGTTGCGTGTTCTTCTTGACTTTTGAACCACACTTTCTGAACATTACAGAAGAGGAGAAGGGAAAATATTAGAATTATCCTACCAAGGCTAAAACAATATACAGTATTGGTTTTTGGTTTTTTAAATGGTCGGAATCTTTTTTTAAAAAAGCAGCTTTGAAAGATGTGTTTTAATCCAAACAGATTAGCTAGAGGAAAACTCTTGATTGTGGGAGGCAAAAGAACAAAATCCACGAATATATATTATTTCAAGGTTGGGGGGGGGAATCCAGATGTTTCCATTTCCCGTTCCTTTTTTAAAAAAAACTTATCGTTTCTGAGCCTGGTGTAAACTCATAAACTTTACAAAGTGAAGTGCAATTTCATGTTTGCTCTTTGCTCCAATCTGGATTCCCCCCCCCCTGCTTATGGAAAGGTTAAGTTAGACAACATATTTCTCTTCTTGTTCCATGCAACGAATGAGAACTGACAGCTACATTTTAACTGACCTTTTGCTGGTATTTTGATTGGACGTACTCAAATTGCTGTTTTTCCCTGACTTCAGCTTCCGTGGCTCTTCCTCCTGTAAATACAACATGAGATATAGTATTAAAAGAACAGCAACGTGGAGGTCACCCTGAATAAAGATTTAAAACAGCCAATATTCATAGACACATTAAATTGATACCCAAGCTTATCAAAACACAAACACACACACACACACACACACACACTAATGAGGGTCAAATCTGAGCCACAGATCTGCACCGGGCTCAAAAATTTGCAAGTTCCAAGTGCATTGCAATGTTGCAGAACTTAGAATGTAGACACCCTATACTGGAAGAGTGCTAAGCATTTATGTTTTTGTTTTTGTTTTTAAAAATCCTTTCCTCGCCCATTTTGAGTATTAAAACTAGATGAGGGAAAATAGCAATAGCACTTAGACTTATATACCGCTTCATAGTGCTTTACAGCCCTCTCTAAGCGGTTTACAGAGTCAGCATAATTGCCCCCAACAATCTGGGTCCTCATTTTACCCACCTCAGAAGGATGCAAGGCTGAGTCAACCTTGAGAAAAATGAGAAATGAGAATGGAAGTTTTCTCTTTCAGCGGCCTAATAGGGAAGGCATAAAATTTAATTGGTGATTTGAAATAGGGAGCTTCAACCTATCTTTCAATCAACAGAATATCGTGATCATTCATCGCAATTCAAAAGATCTGTTGGCAACTCTCCAAATTGCAGATTTTAGAAAGATGGATGCTACAGATGTTTTTTCTCCTACAGGCCATGCCACTCCACGCACCTCAAAGGGAAATTGTCCCCATCTAAAAATACGTTCATCCTTGCAGTGTTGGTCAAGAAGAGATCATCACTTTGTCCCCCACAGCCCATTTACAATGAAACCAGGGTCAAATTTTTAATAGCCGATGAACTCAAGGGTTCAGATCTTTTAAAAAAAATGATTTATTTTCTTGCAGATGTGCGCTTCAAGCAAGCCAACCAAGTTGCTAGGTTTGCTTTGCTCTCGTTTAAACTTAAGAAAGAAATCCTTAAGTTTTTAGCTGTAGTTTTGGCTTTATTCTGTTAAGAGCCGAGGTGGCACAGTGGTTAGAGTGCAGCACTGCAGGCTACTTCAGCTGACTGCTAGCTGCAGTTCGGCGGTTTAAATCTCACCGGCTCAAGGTTGACTCAGCCTTCCATCCTTCTGAGGTGGGTAAAATGAGGACCCAGATTGTTGGGGGCAATATGCTAACTCTGTAAACCGCTTAGAGAGGGCTGTAAAGCACTATGAAGCGGTATATAAGTGCTATTGCTATTGTACCCGTTTTATATCTAATATTTCTTCTATCACTCTATTTTATAGATTTACTGTTTCATTGTTATTGCATTCTAATTTTGGGGCATTCCAATGTTACGATCTGGATTTACCGTAAGTAAGCATCTGCCTACTTACTTCATAACTTCCTACCGTTTCAAAGCAATCTTAATTTTAACAACTTGACTTGATCGATCCAGAATTATTACTACAATTTGATCAAGAATTTCCATACAGATTTTTTTTTAAAAAAAATGATACTGTTATTCTTCAGGACATCCTTATTAACAAAAAGACATTTTAAAATGTTCCGCTTTCATCGGATTCCACAGATTGGCTTTCTGCCAGTTAAAAGTACGTCAATCGTTTTGCAAACTCTTCGAATGTTTTATTCCACAGATATATCAAAATGGAAACCTCATTAACCTCAGAGTTAAAAGGGAAGATGGGGAAAAAAAAGACTAGTCAACTTTCTTAAAATAACACCGATTGTCTTCCATTTCCAACAAGCGATCTGCGAAATACAGTCTGAATTTTTCAGGATTCAATTCAAAAAATAAACACGACACACCTCCGTGAAAGAAATGGAAACTTTAATCTCTCGTCCATTTCCTCCTGACTTACCTAATTTCTGAGGTTTCAAGCTGATTGGGCCTGGTTTTTGCCGGGCCTTCCATTTTGTCCAATTTTCTAACTCTTTATTAGCAACTGAAACACAACAGAAGCAAAACAGAACTCAGTAGAAATTCAGAAATATATACCTACAGACTTACAACAGTTCATTTAGTGACGAGTCAAAGTCACAACGGCCCTGAAAAAAACTGACATGGCCATTTTTCACAGGACTGTTGCAGCATCCCTTGGGGTCATGTGATCAAAATTCAAATGCTTGGCAACTGACTCATATTTATGACGGTTGCAGTGTCCCGGGATCACATTGTAGGATATAAGAAAATTCAAAAATAAAATAGTATATAGAAATTTATATAAATGTAGATGATTTAATTTTGCTTGGGCAGGGGGTTGGACTGGATGACCTGCAGGATCCCTTCCAGCTCTGTTACTCTGTTGAACTTGTTAAACATTATTTTGCTGTAAGATAGTTGGAGAAAATACATGAACAAATATGTAACATTGGTGGTGTTGGAAACGGATATTCTTTTGTTTGAGTACTGTTAGAAAGAGGCCCAGCTATAAGGACATTCCTTAATGCCAAGGCAATAGAGATAAGGAAGAGCTACCTTGCAAAATATTTTATGGGCAATAATGGTGAGGTGTTGATGAACATGTCAGAGATGCTGTTGTCTCAAAGGCGTTAGGGATTAGCTGTGATTGGTGACTGTATCCGATTTAGGAGGGGCATGGGGGGGGGCGTTGAGCCAGGGAACTATAAAATGTAATGTTTTTGAAATTTTAAGGTGTGGCTTTTGGCTCAAACCTCAATTTAAGGTCAGGCTGAAAGATCCATCGCACTTTGCAAACTGCTATTAATTCTCTTCAAAAATAAAATCTCTGTGTTTCAACTGATCTAAGTTGTTTTGTTCGTCCATTTCCAACAACGTGATCCCCTTTTGCGACCTTCTGACAAGCAAAATCAATGGGGAAACCAGGAACAGGGAGGGGGTTTTGAACCCCTGGATTATCCACCATTTTGTCCTGATTACTGTAGCTGGCCAAGATCTATTTTTTTCATTGGAGATCTTCTAGCAATGGGGAGGGGGGGTGTTGGCTCAGCAATTAAAGACGCTGAGCTGGAAAGCTGACAGCCAAGGTTCAGGACCCGAGCGCCATGCAACAGGTGAGCTCCCGTTCTTGCCTCACAGCTCCTGCCCACCTAGCACTTCAAAAGCATGAAATTGCGAGTAGATAAACAGGTACCACTTCGGTGGGAAGGTAAGAGTGTTTTGTGCACTTTTGCCGTATAGCCATGCTGGCCACATGACCACAGAAAATGTCTTCGGATAACGCTGGCTCCTTTGGCCAAGAAACGGAGAGGAGCACCTTCCTTTAGAGTCAGACACGAATGGACAGGAGAAACTTTACTTTTTTACTTTCTAGCAACCGAGGAATATTAAATATACGGCAAACTTCTTCGCATGGTCAGACGAAAACCTACTACTGTGTCAGGTTTGGTTAACAAACTACCCAACCCAACCGACTTACTTCTTTGCAACTCGTTCCTCCTTGCTGGATTCGGAGGGATGACAAAGTAGGCGCCCGAACTAGACAGAAAACAAAAGAGTCACACATTCAGGAGGAAAAATAGGAGGACTGTGGAGTCCTTGGTGCTCTCTGAGCTTGGTTGTTTTCTTGCAGACGTTTCATGACCCAGCTAGGTAACATCATCAGTGCTAGTCACTAACACTGACGATGTTACCTTATTACTCCAATATAGTATATACTATATAGCATCTAAAAGTGCCTCACATTGTAACAAACAATTTGAAGAAAGACTAGGAAGTCTAGGAAGTCTAAGAGATGCTTGATTACTGTATATTTGTGTGTCTCAGCACTAGAATACAAAGATAAACAGAGAGCAAACCCAACTCCCTTCTAGCACTGATGATGTTACCTAGCTGGGTCATGAAACATCTGCAAGAAAAGAACCAAACTCAGAGAGAACCAAGGACTCTACAGTCCTCCTCCTCCTCCTCTTCCTCCTCCTCCTCCTTCCTCCCTCCTCCCTTCCTTCTAGCACTGATAATGTTACCTAGTTGGGTAATAAAACATCTGCAAGAAAACAACCATGCTCACAGAGCACCAAGGACCCCATAATTGTATTAATAGTAGACACCAACACTGCACAGGAAATGCTTACAACAGCTTCTTCTGCAGGCCATTTTAGTTTCCCAAACTAACACAAGCCATCATCCCTCTCCCTCTCCCTCCAACATAACTCCACCACCACCACACCCAGCTCTCTTTCTCTCTCCTCAACTTCTATAGCCAACACCTGCTGGTCTTAAAAGGACAGGGCACCAACAGTCCAAGTGCTGGCCATTTGCAGGCAGCAGGCCCTTTCACAGACCCCTTTTTGAGTCAACAGCTCCCCAAAAGTGTTTATGGAGATTCTCCAGTCATCAGGGTCATAGTTGTCTCAAAGGTGTTTTTCAACAGATGAAGCTTCTTGGATGAGAAGCAAACGTCTTGTTATTCCTCAAGGAAAAAACAGCCCAGGTGCCTTTTGAAGAAATCCCTTTGAGACAGCTCCCCACAAGGTGTCACTTACTGCTCTTGTGGACTCTCCAAATCTGGCTCTCTGTAGCCTTCTTGGGGTGAGCACCCCAGCCCTGCTCTCCTGCAGCATTCTCGGGGTGAGCACCCCAGCCCTGCTCTCCTGCAGCCTTCTCGGGGTGAGCACCCCAGCCCTGCTCTCCTGCAGCCTTCTCGGGGTGAGCACCCCAGCCCTGCTCTCCTGCAGCAGCCCATATCTCCACAATTCATGGTTCTTTGGTGGAAAGACACCCCTGCTTTCTCCTGAGCCTTGCCTGTTGCTTAGAGGAACACCTCTGCCTTCCTTGTCCCCTCACACCTGCATTGGGGTTTGCAGAAGGAACTCCTTTTCTAGGATTGGTTCTCCTTTGAACTTCCTGCAGGGTTTGCTCTTAAAGAGGAAGAGGACTCAGTAAAGGAGTATGTTCAGGGTTGAAATGAGGGGTCCTTGGTGCTTTTTCAATCATAATAGAGCTGGAAGGGACCTTGGAGGTCTTCTAGTCCAACCTTCTCAAGCAGGAGACCCTATACCGAATGGCTGTCCAATCTCTTCTTAAATACTTCCAGTAATGGATCAACTTCTGGTGTCAAGCTGTTCCACTGGTTGATTGTCCTCACTGTTAGGAAGTTTCTCCTTAATTCCAGGTTGCTTCTCTCCTTGATTAGATTCCATCCATTGTTTCTTGTCCTGCCTTCTGGTGTTTGGGAAAATAAGTTGACCCCTTCTTCTTTGTGGCAGCCCCTCAAATACTGGAATACTGCTGTCATGTCCCCCCTAGTCCTTCTTTTCTCCAGACTAGCCAAACCCAAATCCTGCAACCGTTCTTCATATGTTTTTGTCTCCAGGCCTTTAATCATCTTAGTTGTTCTTCTCTGCACTTTTCCCAAAGTCTCAACATCTTTTTTGTAATGTGGTGACCAAAATTGGATGCAACCCCTCAAATACTGGAAGACTGCTATCATGTCCCCCCCCTAGTCTTTCTTTTCTCTAGACTAGCCAAACCCAGTTCCTGCAACCATTCATCATACATTTTAGTCTCCAGGCCTTTAATCATCCTAGTTGCTCAAAGTTGCTCATCTTTGAGCTTTGTTATCTTCTTGCAGATGTTTCATGACTCAAACTAGGAAACAGCATTACTGCTAGAACTGGTAATATGACCTAATTTTGCTTAACAAAACATCTGCAAGAAAACAACCAAGCTCAGAGAGCACCAAGGACCCCACAGTCTTCTTCCTCCCCTTCTCCTCCTCCCTGTAAACCCAATTCCCTTCTAGCACTGATGATGTTCCCTAGTTGGCTTAGGAAACATCTGCAAGAAAACCACCAAGCTCAGAGAGCACCAAGGACCCCTCAGGAAGGGGAAACCTTTCCCCAGGAGTGTGTTGCATTGCTCCTTAAAATACCCAAATAAAAAGGAGTGTGACAGTTTAGCTAGGATTTTCTTCCTTGGATTTCCTTTTGCCAAACTCAGTTTATGCCATATTTATTTTGGGCCAGACTGGAAGGGAGTGAGGCTCAAGTCATCCTGTGTCAATAAATGTTTTTCCCTTATTTTTTTGGCCCGGTCTGAGGGAGTCTCAAGGCGTGGAAAACTATTCAGTTCTCCTTTCCCTTGGAGAGCAGTCAGTCAGGATAATCAATGGGAGATGGAGGCGAGGAAGGGAGAGCAGAGATTGGCAAGTAGGGACTGCTAATTTCACACTGGTTAGGTCTCAGTTGGAAGCCAGCATATTGCAGCAGTGAAGGTTTTAAACTAGGATCTCCAAGCCCTAGTCCTCCCTTAGATCCAGAAGTCAGCTTGGGTGGCTTTAGCACAGTCCCACTCTCTCAAAATCGAAAGGCAGGATGGTGCAATGGTGACAGTGCTGGCTTATATCAATCAAGCAGAATAGAGCTGGACGGGACCTTGGTGGTCTTCTAGTGCAACCCCCTGCTCAAAACCTCCACTGATGGAGCTACAACTTCTGGAGGCAAGTAGTTCCACTGGTTAATTGTCCTCACTGTTAGGAAGTTTCTCCTTAATTCCAGGTTGCTTCTCTCCTTGATTAGTTTCCATCCATTGTTTCTTGTCTTCTGGTGCTTTGGAAAATAAATTGACCCCCTTCTCTTTGTGGCAGCCCCTCAAATACTGGAATACTGCTCTCACGTCCCCCCTAGTCCTTCTTTTCTCTAGATTAGCCGTACCCAAATCCTGCAAGCATTTTTCATATGGTTTTGTCTCCAGGACTTTAACGTAATATGCGGGGAGACCCAGCCAAAGTAAAAAGTTGGACCATATACCCCCTCTCTGCTCAGATTTCACAGTGCTGAAATAATCAACAGTTATAATCATCTGGCTGAAAATATGAAATTTCTCTCTCCTGTAATATAACCAGTAGTGCTCGACTTACGACCACAATTGAACCCCACGTTTCTGTTGCTAAGCAAGACAGCTGTGAAGTGAATTTTGCCCCATTTTATGACCTTTCTTGCCAGAGTTGTTAAGCGAATCACTGCAGCTGGTAAGTTGTAAAGTGAATCTGGATTCCTCATCGACTCTGCTGCTCAGAAGGTTGCAAAAGGGGATCGCGTGACCCCGGGACACTGCAACTGTCCTAAATACATGCCAGTTGCCAAGCATCCGAATTTTGATCATGTGACCACGAGGATGTTGCAACAGTTGTAAGTGTGAAAAACGGTCATAAGCCACTTTTACAGTGCTGCTTTAACTTCAAACAGTCACTAAAGAAATTGTTGTAAGTCAAGGACCTGCCTGTATAGTTTATTATTACTAAACACACACACATACTTCAGGAACTGCGTTTCCTTTTTAGTTTGCATCAGCAAGCTGATGAGGCTGGCTTGCTGGCGAATATATCAAACCAATACACCAAAATCTTTTAATTTTGTTGAAGGAAATTAATACTCTCTCAACAACAAGCTGCATTGACAAAGCACTCAAAAAAAAATAGCTGATTATTTTCCTATTTGGCAGCCAACGAACTCTTTTGATTTTATTTCATGTCCTGTAGGTTTTGGTCAGCCTCCCTTTAAAATATTTGTCTTTCTTGTGTTGGTTGGTGTGAATACATGAATCCTCCCAACCTAATGAATAGGAAGGATCATAGACAGAGGAAACATTAAGTAATATTTCTAGAGAGAAGGAGATTTTTAAGAAGAGATTGGACAACCATTTCTCTGAAATGGTACAGGGTTTCCTGCTAGAATAGAATAGAATAGAATAGAATAGAATAGAATAGAATAGAATAGAATAGAATAGAATAGAATAGAATAGAATAGAATAGAATAGAATAGAATAGAATAG
>QLTV01001681.1:528221-538972 GCA_003457575.1 Thermophis baileyi
TTCACGACAAACTATTTTTGTGTGTGTTAAATTTATATTTGCCAACAAAGAAATAAAGGGAGACTAGTATAGATCTATTTCAAGCTATTTAGCTCTCATCAGTTAGCCACACCCTTATGGGATTAGAACCTGGGCCACTTGCCTTGTTAGGCAAATGTTTAAACCTCTGAGCCACAGGATTCTCCTCCCTATCTGCTTGTTCCAGGGACAAGGATATATATATATGTTTTTTTTCCTGTTAAATCACCTGGTATACCCAAATATGGGAGGGAGCATACTGCTTCCTTTTTGCCTTTCGGCCCCTCCAGGGGCCATCCAGGCAGTTACTTACAAACGACAGTCCGTTTCTATGTGTTAGGTTCCAGGGTCTGATTTCTTCTCTGATTTCTCTCTTTTTTTCCTCTTAAGGTGGATCACCGTACCTGGCAACCAAAATCAACGAAGCCAAGGATCTGCTGGAATCAAGTAGGAAAAATTAGAGATTTTCACAGCACCTCAGAAACTTTTTAGAGGCCACACAGAAACGTCTTGCTTTCCCATTTGTAGGGGAACCACAGCACAGAAACCAAACTTTGGACTTGTTAATAAAGTTTCAGCAGATTTGAAGATGCCGTTCATACTCAAATCGGGGCTCCACGCTTCAAATCTCATTTATGGCCTCAGGGGGATATTATCCTGGAAGTGTAAGACCGCGATGCAGAAAAGTTAGGATTGATATTCTCTTTTAATACGTCAAATCCAGGTTTTTAGTTTTTCGTCAGCAAAAAAAAAAAAAGCCTTTTGTTTCCTTTGAAAAACCAGAAGCGTTGTAGATTATAATGATTCATCATCATCTTTTAATGATCCCATAATCCCTTGCAGGGTGGAGTCTGGGCAAGTGAAAGGAGCTAGCAGAGTGTTTAATGGCCGGATACCCTTCCTGTTGCCAATGCGGAGTTTTGTTCAGCAGATATATTCTCATCGTGCCCAGAGAGAGAAATGTCTGTCTCTACCTAGGATCGAACTCACAGCCTCCTGATTGTGAGGCGAGAGCACCACCTCTAGGCCACTGCACCACTCTGTAGATTATAATGATTATACTGTCCAAATTCGAACTCCCAGTCCACCGTGAAAATTATGAAATGGATGCTTTAGACCTGTGAATTTTCCCCCATCTCATTCTTAGAGAAGCTCCTCCTTTACCTAAGTTACCTGTCTTATTTTTAAAGATTTTAAAGATATTTATATTTGTGAGATGTTTTTGACTACATCCATACGCTCCCCAGTGACTTTTTTCCAGTGGCACGTTTTTGGTCTCGGTCCCGAGGTGTCCTCCCTTCAACGAAGGGTACAAATTTGACATGTTCAATGAAAAGGTTTGATTGACTTTCACTAATGAGGCAGGTGTAACCGGGAAAAAACAGTTCTGTTATCTCCGTGTGATCTGTCTTCCTTCCCCCAAAGCAAAATTGCTCTAGTAAGCCATGAAAATATTTATTTTCGCTCGATTGTGCGAGACGACATGAGCTGCAAATTCCCCGTTGAATCCTTGCTCGTGTTGAGGGAAACGGTGTGTCAAAAGCTGAGGTAAAAATGGAAACAAACGTATATAAAAATTGTTGCCATTCTGACATTCCTCTTTGTGATCTAAATGACCTTCTGTTACAGGCGAATATATATATATATTTGCCTCTTTGTTTCCAACTGAATTTATTATGCCTATTTTGTGCGAGGTATATTTCATTCTTCAGCTTCAAGGTTGTGGAAGGACCTTGTGTTTTTCAGCCCTGCTTGGTGTATAAATTAGGTCCCCGTTTAAATTAGGATAAGCTTTGTCCAGTTACTCTCCAAAGGTTGATTTAATTAGTTTTAACCTCTCGCCACACAAGTTGTGAGAAGGAGTCCCAAGCCTAAAAGCAAAGGCGCTTTTTTGCACGAGGTTTTGAAAATAAGAAACAGCCAAAGCAAAGCAAGGAATGGTGGCATTAATTTAGAGCATTAATGTCATTTGATGACAGAAAGATAACTGCTTTACTAAAAGTATATTCAGCCTTTCCACTATAATCGATGACCAAGGTTGTATCCTAACAGTCAAGGGGGGGGGGGAGGAAAATTAAATAAATGCAAAATTTCTACTGAAATAAAAGCGAGTCAGTTGAAACCAAACAAAATTTGCAATTCCTTTTAACGGCCGTCAAGCGGAGTCAAAATTCCTTTCTGTGCAGAAGGCAAAACATTAAAATTATAGAGCTGGCTTAGAGTGGTAATGTTTGAGAGGCCTCAATTACCTGACAAAGCAGACGTAGGTTGCTTTGAGTTCACGACGTCAAGGTGACACCGTGAACTACATCTGGGAAGCCGTCTCGTGTTGCTAGTGATGGGGTGGCGGATGCCCGTATTTCTGCTAGCGGGACTACTCTGAAAACACAGCATTTTGACAGGGGGTGCTTACGGTGTGCTATTGGAGTTGGGATTATGGCAGTGTTGCCGTATCTGGGCCTGCAGTTGGTGAACTGGAAAAGAACTCCTGGCCGTAAGCTTAGGTGTCTGGCAAAATACAGCTGGGACCTCAAGGTGTCTTGACTTGGCAAATAATATCAAAAGATGCCCGGAAATGGGTTGTTGTTTTTTTCTTTAATCAAGGCAACAAAACAGTTGCCTTGATTAAAAAAAATAGTTCAGCTCCATCCAGAAATACATGCCATTAAAGTGTCCTTTTATGCAATACAATTCTGTAGTTTATGCGGATGGAATCTGGGTCTTTATTATATTGGGAGTGGAGTTCCTTTACTAGCCATTAGTACATTGACTCTGGCAAAACATACGTGTCAGCCTGGAGACATGATGGATGGATGGATGGATGGATGGATGGATGGATGGATGGATGGATGGATGGATGGATGGATGGATGGATGGATGGATAGATATGATAGAGATAGAATAGATGATAGAGGGATAGAAAAATAGATGAGAGGGATAGATAAAGACAGACAGACAGATATACATTGATGATAGATAGACAGACAGACAATAGAGGTAGGTAGGTAGATAGATGATAGGTAATGATAGATGATGATAGATAGATGATAGATAGATAGATAGATAGATAGATAGATAGATAGATAGATAGATAGATAGATAGATAATAGAGATAGAATAGATGATAGAGGGATAGAGAAAGAGATGAGAGGGACAGATAAAGACAGACAGACAGGTATACATTGATGATAGATGGATAGATAGATCCAGATAGTTAGACATGATAGAAATAGATGAGAGGGATAGGGAGAGAAAGACAGACAGACATATAGATAAATGATGATAGGATAGATAGGAGAATAGATATAGAAGACAGATGATAGATACAGTAAGTAGGTAGGTAGGTGATAGATAGATGATAGATAGATAGATAGATAGATAGATAGATAGATAGATAGATAGATAGATAGATAGATAGATAGATAGATAGATAGATAGATAGATAGATAGATAGATTAGATATTAACTTCTCTCTCCTCTGACCTTCACAATGAAGATGGTCCCGTGAGCTCCTCTTATTTCAGGATTATTGCGACCATGGGGTCCTCCCACCACATCAAAATACTTAACAGGGTTGCTTAAAATCCAGAATTACCCCACTCAAACATCTGAAGATTCCCTATTATCCAGTCTGAATATTGCCCTCAAGCGGTGTCGAATGGAAATGGAAATAAACAACCAGATGAGTGGTACCTCCTTCAGCCCTTGCAATTAATTCTTTAAAATTTAGAACAGGGATCTCCAAACTTGGCAACTTTGAGACCTGTGGACTTCAACTCCCAGAATTCCCCAGCCGGCTGAAGAATTCTGGGAGTTGAAGTCCACACAACTTAAAAGTTGCCAATTTTGGAGACCCCTGACCTAGCATAGTAATCATGGCTGGCTGGCCTTTGAAGAAAACCCGAGCAGATGAAAGACCGGTTTGTGGATGGAGACTGAAGTGGGGCGATTACGGAAGCCCATTTCCCTCGAGAGAACGGTCGAGCTATAGTTATTTCTCAATAATTTTGCAAAGTGAAGAAAAAACGTTCAACTATTTGTCTGGGAGTGAGATACACACCAGAATTCTGCTGGTTGATCAGTAAACTGCTGGTTGGTGTAAATTGCTTTGGGGGACAAATCGATCCAGTAAGTGAGGTGTGAAAAATTTGAGTCTTAAGGTTATAGACCGCGGTTCACATCCCTTCAGTTAAATGATGCAATACTGCGTTTTTCCTTCAGGCACAATTCCAGATGAATTTGTTCTAGAGACATTTCTTACAGAAAAAATATGACTTAATTGGTGAAGATGTTTCTATTGATTTCCTTAGTTTCCTGGGTACAAATTGGGATGCATCCCACCTTACCTACCAGCAATGCCAATCAATCAAGGATCTACCAGACCGACCAACCATATCCCAAAATCCAGAATGAGCCAATAAGTTAAAATCCTGAGCCACTTTAGGAATAGCCAAGCGCCCTAAATTGGGTTAAATTTAATTTCTGTCTTTGGACAACATAAGGTTCTCTTTCCTTCCTTCCTTCCTTCCTTCCTTCCTTCCTTCCTTCCTTCCTTCCTTAATTCTTTTTACTAATAAGGCCATAATAAAGATTAAATAATAGTTAAGAAGTCAGTTAATGATTATTGTAAATGTGCTTGGCTGTTAAGATGAAAAATCTTTATTTTCAATGTGAATATTTCTAACTTATTCTGTTCAAGATACCCTGTTGATACTTCCTCAAGATGTGGGAGCTTCATCCCTGGAAGCTTTCAAGAAGAGACTGGACTGCCATCTGTCAGAAATGGTGTAGGGTCTCCTGCTTGGGCGGGGGGGGGTTGGACTAGATGACCTACAAGATCCCTTCCAAGATCCCGTCTGTTATTTTATTCTAAGATGACAATATTTCCAACCTGCATTTGACATTCACATTTTATACGTGGTTTTGAGCAGCCAAGATTTCTGGGTTGCTCCCAGGAGTGAAAACAAGGAACAATTTTCCCAGAAGTGTTGTGAAATCTGTTATCCTCTTTAATTTCCTAAGCAGAAAGTAACTAATCTTGATTTCCCAGGTCACCTGGAAAAGAGATGATACAACTTTCTAAGCTGTGCCAAATGCAACTTAATAAGCCAACGAAGCAGGCACTTTTCAAGTTTTCTTATGTCCAGATTCAGGTTGCTTTTTTTTTAATATCAGGTGATTCACCGGTTGCCAAAGATTTTTGGGTAGCTTAAGAGCCACCACTATCCAGAGTGTAAAGATTCAAACACACTCACCACAATTTTTGCTGTGGTTTTACACTGAAAGGAAAAATAGCAGATGTGACCAAGTGCCCTTCACACCTAACTAAAGGAACTTCTTGGATGAGAAGCAAAAAGTTTTCAAAAGAAAAACCAAGAAAGTCCAGTTGCCTTTTGTGAAAAAAGCACTTTTGGGTTTCACACCTAATATGTGCCCTATTATTTCTGAGTGCGGAAAGACTTGGAAAGTCTTTTGCAAAGTTCCAAGCTTGGATGACTCTTGAATTAGCAAAAATCGACACTACGGCAGGACAATAGGAAATGTGTATATTTTCTCTCTCCCCCCCCCCGACCCTTTTTCTGCTATTCTTTATTTTTAGGGATGGTTGGTTTGGCTACAGATCTCCCATGGATATCCAGAGAGTTCACTCTGGGGCCGTTTGCACACATCTTAACAATTTTGTCTTCTCTGTGGCTTAATTCACCTTATCTGGTGGACGAATGAGCAAAGTTGAGAATTCTAGATTTGACTGATGGGTAAAGGAAAGAGAGGAAGATGAGTGAATCTTTGTAAACAGGCTCTGGTAGAAATCCGTACACGTATTCACAAACAGTTGGAAAACTGCATCCAGTTTTGGTCACCATGATATAAAAAAAGATGTGGAGACTCTAGAAAGAGTGCAGAGAAGAGCCACAAAGATGATTAGGGGAATGGAGGCTAAAACATATGAAGAACGGTTGCAGGAACTGGGCATGTCTAGTTTAATGACAAGAAGGACTAAGAGTGACACGATAACAGTCTTCTGATATATGAGGGGCTGCCACAAAGAAGAGGGGGTCAAATTATTATCCAAAGCACCAGAAGGCAAGACAAGAAACGATGGATGGAAACTTAATCAACCTAGAACTAAGGAGAAACTTCCTAACAGTGAGGACAATCAACCAGTGGAACAGCTTCCCTTCAGAAGTGGTGGGTGCTCCATCACTGGAGGTTTTAAAAAAGAGACTGGACAGCCATTTGTCTGAAATGGTAGAGAATCTCCTGCTTGACAGGGGGCTGGACTAGAAGACCTCCAAGGTCCCTTCCAACTCTGTTCTTCTGTTTATCAGTGGAACAGCTTGCCTCCAGAAGTTGTGGGTGCTCTATCACTGGAGGTTTTTAAGAAGAAACTAGACAGCCCCTTGTCTGAAATGGTAGAGGGTCTCCTGCTTGAGCAGGGGGCTGGACTAGAAGACCTCCGAGGTCCCTTCCAAGTCTGTCATTCTGTTATTGCCGTTAAGGTGTCCAGTGTGAGCCCAGTTTGAAACGTAAAGCAGCTGGAAGAACAACAGGGTTTTAAATTTGCCCGCTGTGATCTTTCCATGGTAGTGAAATGTATTTCTCTTGAAACAACTGCACACATCTCTACATCTGCTTCTCGCTCTGTATAAACAAGCACAAGGATATAAATCCCCATCGCATCGTGCCTTGGGAAGCCTAAACAGCCCCTACATATGGTACGTGAGACCCCACTGGAAAACAAAACAAAAAAATTCTTCCAATGCCAGCTTAAATACAAAAAGTGAGATTTGCCCCAAAACATCTCGGCTGGAAGACCAACCCCAATTTTGTTTCCCCGTACTTAGGAACAGGAGAGTACATTGACAGTTGAAAAGGCCCTGGGAATTACAGGCTGCACATCAGCTGCAAAACAGAACAGCTGGAAGTGGTTTTCATGCTCAATTGCAACCTGCATTTGCTGAAGATGTGTAGTGAAGCTTCTCGTCTCCGTATCGTGTTGGTTCAGATCACATGCACTTCTTGGTAAGGTGTAGTAGGCTACAGATGTTTCCACAGCTCCCGTCTTGTCTTACGGCTGAATTGGGTTGCAAAACAAAACGTCCAGAAACGTGGTTCTTTGCCTGTAAGGTGCATTCCCATCTGTGCGGGAAGGGTAGGATGCAGAACTGAAGGAGCTCCTTGGATGTGTTGGGAGAAATCTCCATCTGGTTCAGTTCCAAGCCGGGAGGAAAAACACTGGAAACATGGAGGCTGAATGGAAAAAAGGTTTAATGATGAAGCGGAACCACCAAGCACATGGTTCTCTGCTGAAGCTGAACACATGGAGTTGAGAGTGAGGGGGTTTTATACCTTCTCTTGGGCTTTGAACTTGAGCTTCCTGTTCCTGGGCAAGAACATGTATTTTATTGGTTGTTGTCAGACTCCCATTGGGCCATGTGGGGTCATGTTTGTCTGAGTCAAGTTTGGTTGAAGTTTGCTGGGTGATGCAACATCTTTAGGAGATTGTGCAATGTAGTGAGCTCTGCTGCTAGATAATCCTATTATGTCCTGGAGGGTCATGTCTTAATCCCATCACGCTGGAGCTGAAGGTCTTTTGTTTTGTAGATAGGCTGGCCCAGTCTTTCTGAATGGCCACAAAATATCTGCTGGGGGCAGGGAGCTGGGGCTCTGAGTTTCTGTCTCCCTTAAGATTTTTGATTTCTCTTTTAGGGGAAATATTTTATCCTGCCTTTTTAAATATTTCTCAAAATATTTCACTCTTCTAGGAGGGGGGTAGCTTCCCACAGATGAGAAGTGAAACGTCTTCAAGGAAAAACCAGAAAGTCCAGTTGCTTCTTGAAAAAGCGCCTTTGGGACAATCATGACCTGGAGGACTGAGAATCTCCATGTAGGATGCAGAAGAACAGAGTTGGAAGGGACCTTGGAGATCTTCTAGTCCAACCCCCTGTTCAAGCGGTACACCTGTGTTTCTCCACCTGGGTGACTTTAAAGACGCATGGATTTTAACTCCCAGAATTCCCCAGCCAGCACAGCTTGTTTAAAGTTTCTATGGAGATTCTCAGTTATCCAGGTCATGGTTGTCCCAAAGGTGCTTTTTCAAGAGGCAACTGGACTTTCTTTATTTTTCTTTGAAGGCATTTCGCTTCTCATCCAAGAAGCTTCTTCAGCTCTGACTGGATGGTGGGGAATGGAAGTCCCAGTCAGAGCTGAAGAAGCTTCTTGGATGAGCGATCTGTTCGCAGGCTGTTTTTAAGGACAAACTCCGTCCTGACTCTTGACTCAAACTCTGCCACTCTAAGGCAAATTTCAAAGAAAGTTTTAAAGAATAAAAAAATTAAATCAGTTTCAGCTTTGGAAGCAGAACTGATAATAGCAATAGCAATAGCACTTAGACTTATATACCGCTTTATAGTGCTTTACAGCCCTCTCTAAGCGGTTCACAGAGTCAGCCTATTGCCCCCAACAATCTGGGTCCTCACTTTACCCACCTCAGAAAGATGGAAGGCTGAGTCAACCTTGAGCCGGTGAGATTTGAACCGCCGAACTGCAGCTAGCAGTCAGCTGAAGTAGCCTGCAGTACTGATAAGCCCGTCATAACTTTGAATTGTCACTAAATGAATGGTTGTAAGTGGAGGACTACCTGTATTCATTGGAAGACACAATCATCATCCTCTTTTAATGGCCCCATAATGCCTTGCAGGGTGGAGTCTGGGCAACTGAATGGAGCTAGCAGAGTGTTTACTGGCCAGATGCCCTTCCTGTTGCCAATGTGGAGTTCTATTCAGATATATTATCATTGTGCCAAGAGAGAAATATCTGCCTCTAACCTAGGCTCGAACCCACAGCCTCCTGATTGTGAGGCGAGAAAAGATTGCTCTAGATAACTGTTTAAAATCAAGTTGACGCTAAGCAGATCGTGATTGTGTTGGGCTGCTTCCCACTGGCATAAGAAGAATCTGGCAACCCCAGAACAGTGATTAAGATGATTTTGCTCACATCCAGGAAAGTCACACAAACAATATTTGCAATTAGGAGCTCATCTGGCCTTGAAGAACTGGCTCGCCTACAATTCAGGGCCAACACATTTCCCTGGTTTGTGATCCCTTGTGATTAAATATTACATGTTTTGCGTGCCAATCGCGGGCTTTTGGGTACAGCACAGCCTCTTCCCTGTGAAGGGTTTCTAATCTTTCTGTTCAATAAGAGGATCGGATATACAGGAAGTCCTCGGCTTCACGACAGCAACCAAACCCCAAATTTCCGTGGCTAAGCAAGACAGTGAAGCGAGTTTTGCCCCGTTTTACGACCTTGCTTGCCACCGGGGTTAAATGAAACACTGCAGTTGATTAGTTAGTAACCCGGTTGTTAAGTGAATCTGGCTTCCCCCACTGACGTGGCAAGTCAGAAGGTCATAAAAGGGGATCGCGTGACCCGGGACACTGCGACCGTCATAAATACGAGTCAATTGTCAAGTGGCTGGATTTTGATCATGTGATCGTGGGAATTCTGCAACGGTCATTAAGTGTGAAATTCGGTCATAAGTCACTTTTTTCAGGGCCGTTGTAACTTTGAACGGTCGCTAAACGAACTGTTGTAATCTGAGGACTACCTGTATCGTTTTATTTATTTATTTATTTATTTATTAAATTTGTATGTCGCCCAACTCCCAAGGGACTTGGGGTGATGTTACCCTCGGAGCTGTCCTTTTGCAGGCTGTTAAAAGTCAGTTACTTTCTTTGATTCTCACCTGTGACAAATGTAATGCTCCCCTTTTTTTTATTGAAGAGGATTTCACGGGTGTTTTCATTGATTGGCGATATTTTGCAGTAAAGCCCCTTGATTTGGATGGTTGAAATATGTGCACAAAGTGAAAATCAATTTTAAAACAAACAAACAACAGCCCCAAAAGACCAAGAATAAAAGCTGTAACTTTTCAGTATGGCAAGCTAGATTACCTGATGGTTTGGAAAACAGACCATAATTCTTTTACTAGGGATTCATTACTTATCCTTTTCTTTCTTTCTTTCTTTCTTTCTTTCTTTTTCTTTCTTTCTTTCTTTTTCTTTCTTTCTTTCTTTTTCTCTCTCTCTCTCTCTCTTTCTCTCGTTCCTTCCTTCCTATCTTCCTTCCTTCCTTTCTTCTTTCTTCTTTCTTTCTTTCTTTCTTTCTTTCTTTCTTTCTTTCTTTCTTTCTTTCTTTCTTTCTTTCTTTCTTTCTTTCTTTCTTTCTTTCTTTCTTTTGTCTTTCTTGTGTCTCTCTCCCTCCCTCTTTCTTTCTTTCTTTCTTTTGCTCCCTCCCTCCTTCCTTCCTTCTTTCTCTCTCTCTCTCTCCCTTCCTTTCCTCCCTCCCTCCATTCTTTCTTTCTCTCCCTCCCTCCCTCCTTCCTTCCTTCCTTCCTTCCTTCCTTCTTTCTTTCTTTCTCTCTTTCCTTCTTTCTTTTTCTTTCTTTCTTCTTTCTTTCCTTCTTTCTTTCCCTCCCTCCCTCCCTCCTTCCTTCCTTCCTTCTTTCCCTTCCTTCCTCCCTCCCTCCCTCTTTCTTTCTTTCTTTCTTTCTTTCCTTCCTTCCTTCCTTCCTTCCTATTCTTCCTTTCCTTCCTTCCTTCCTCCCTTCCTTTTCCTTCCTTCCTTACTTCCTTCCTTCTTTCCTTCTTTCCTTCTTTCCTTCTTTCCTTCTTTCCTTCTTTCCTTCCTTCCTTCCTTCCTTCCTTCCTTCCTTCCTTCCATCCATCCAT
>QLTV01001681.1:560886-584403 GCA_003457575.1 Thermophis baileyi
CATTAAAGAATTCTATTCTATTCTATTCTATTTTTTTCTATTCTATTCTATTCTATTCTATTCTATTCTATTCTATTCTATTCTATTCTATTCTATTATTATTATTTTCTATTCTATTATTTTCTATTCTATTTTCTATTCTATTTTCTATTCTATTTTCTATTCTATTCTAATCCTATCCTACTCCTACTCTCTCGTCTCCTCTCCTCTCCTCTCCTCTCCTCTCCTCTCCTCTCCTCTCCTCTCCTCTCCTCTCCTCTCCTCTCCTCTCCTTCTCTTCTCCTCACATGCCATGCCATGCCATTCTATCCTATCCTTCATTCCACTCCTCTCCCCATTCCACTCCACCTGGTAAAGAAATAAATAATTTTGAAAATGGGCGGCTCCCTGTGAGGTCTGGGGATAGCAGTCCAATAAAATAGATGGATGTGACCACAGCAGATGCCCGTAGAAAGCAGGGCCTGGAAAGTGCATAGCCTTATTCTGCATAGCCCACACTCTGCGGTGAATGAGACTCCAGCTTTCCAAATTGCACGTCGGAAAATTAATAAAAAAATGAAACACCCCCCCCACCCTTCCCACCGGTTCTCAGCCGCCATCTGGCTTCATTTAATCAAATACGTCTCATTGTGTGAAAGATTCAACACACCCATGGTGGAACTGCCGTCATCGGCTTATTAAAATAAACCACAAGGAAAACCCAGCATTTGGCAGACCAGGAACGTCGCGTGGTCCCTTTATACTCGGTGGTTTTTCCTAGGAAAAAACGAAAGCCCTTCTCTCTCTCTCTCCTGGTAGATTGGAGTGACAGAATTAGCAAAGGGAATACAATAAAGTATAATAGGCAGAGATAATAGAGAGAGGAATAAAATTATGAAAACGCTTCAATCATCTGGGTGGAAGATGATTTAAAGCAGCAGAAAATCCTGGACTTTGTTCGGGGGGGGGGGAGAGAAAAAAACTAAACTAAATTATATCCAACCACTTGTACATTCTGCAACTTTGTGAGTGTTCAGTTTTGCATCCTGAAGGAATAAGAGAGCGCACAATTTGAACTCATCTGCCATTTTTGACACCCTCAATTAATTGTACAGGGAACCAGACAGAAAAGCCTTAAAAAATAATCTGGAAACGACAAACATTGTGTTCTGCGGCATTCCTTACACTTACCACCATACAAATTGGAAATATGTGTTTTCCTATTTATTTTTCTCTCCTTCCCTCTGGCTTAATTTATCCTACTGGGAAAAAGGGAATTTTTAAAAAATTGATCAATTAATAGAATAGAAATGTCCCCCTATTTGGAAAAAAAGACCCTCATTGTGGACAGTTTTGAAATTGGCACAGAAGGGTTCAGGACTTGTCTGAAATGCATCTCTAGACACTTCCTCCAAATCTTTGGGGGGGGGGGTTAAGGAGACCAGCCACAATCCCCTCCCCCAATTCAACCAATGGAAAATATTTGCTCCCCTCCCACCAGCGGTGGGTTGCTCCTGGTTTGGCCCGGTTCACCGAACCAGTACCGGCGGCGGCGGGAGCCTCCGCCCACCCGCCGGGGACGCTTCTGCGCATGTGCAGGAGTGTCACGCACGCGTGCGCAAAACAGTAGCGACGGGATTTAGAACCCACTACTGCCTCCCACCTTACAAAACTACAACTATAGGTAGGTGTATGTATGTATGTATGTATGTATGTATGTATGTTAATTATATATGGGTAGTCCTTGACTTAGAACCATTCATTTAGTGACAGTATTGGGGGGGGGAGTGACATATGGCCATTTTTCACCCTTATGACCGTTGCAACGTCCCCGTGATCACGTGATCAAAATTAAGAGGCTTGGTGTTCTGATCCAGCTCTCCAAACACGACAAACCCTCTGAAGTTAACTCCAAGATTCCTTTATTAGGAGCTCCAGCAGCCCCAGCGAAAAGTTTCTCTTTCTCACCACACGCTAACAACTCCAGCTGGCAGGGGAGATTAATAGTTGTCTGCCACATCTATTCATCTCCGCCCCCTGCCTTTTATCCCCAGAGCTAGGGTGGGGCTTCGCTAGCAGCGGTGGCTCTTCGGTCCCAAGGACCGGCCCATAGATTTCCACTGCTCTGCTCTCCTCTGCCTTCTGCGCATCCATGCAGAAGGCACTGGACCCAGCTGTTCCTCTTCCTCATAGCCACCTCCAGACCTGGGGGCTGTTGACTCTCCATCTGAGGGCTGACGGACGGCCCAGGCTCCGCCTCTGTCTCTCTCTCTCTGACAGCTCCATTCCCTCTTCCCCCTCGGAGCTCTCAGGTTGCCTTGATGCTGGCCCTGACTCCCACGTCTCCTCCTCCTCCTGATTTGGCTGCTGGAGGGGCCGGCGGCTGACAGGCCACAACACTTGGCAACTGGCATGTACTTATGACTGTTGCAGTCTCCCAGGGTCACCTTTTGCGACCTTCTGATGAGTGATCTCAACGGGGAAGCCAGATTTGCTTAACAACCATATTACTAAGTTAACAACTGCAGGGATTCACTTAAGAACGGTGGCAAGAAAGGACGTAAAATGGATCAAAACAAATGTCTCTCTTAGCAACAGAAGTTTTGGGCTCAATTGTGGTCATAAGTCAAGGATTACCTGCGTGTTAGTCATATGAGTTACAACCATCCATTTAGTAACCGTTCGAAGAATCTGGGAAACCAGATTCACTTAGCAAACATGTTACTAACTTAACATCTGCAGTGGTTCACTTAGCAACGGTGCCAAAAAGGTTGTAAAATGAGGCAAAACCCACTCAACAACTGTCTTGTTTAGCAATGGAAATTTGGGGCTTGACTGTCATTGTAAGTTGACTACCTGTGGTTAAATCAATCATAATCATAATGCATAATGTAAAATATATGAGGAGATGGGGGGAGGGGACAGGACAAATAAATACATTTTTTAAAAAGTGAGCTCATAAAAATCCAAACTATGGTAGAATTCCTATTTATTGGGAAAAAAAATCAATATATTTGCTATAAAATCTGTAACAGTAATGCAACCGGATACTTATTTTCAGATACATAACCCTGAATGTTACATACCAAATACAATACAGTAACACTGCCTTCCTCTTTATTTACACGTTTATGAAAATTGATATGCAACCCATGTTAAAGGAACTTAGAATGGAGAATCGTGACGTTAGAAAAATAATATTCTGCGTAAAGCATCATCAAAGAATCCAAGCACATTTGTGTAATTTTTTTGTTTGTTTTTTTCCCTTTCAGGCCTCTGGCAATAAGGCAATAAGTCCCTGGTACAGCAGATAGAACTTAATTTACAAAATACAAATAACTGTTCAAACACATTTTTTTTTTCAAGTTTGCTTTTGGTATATACTCGTTTCTCACTATGAAATCGGATTTTTATTTTATTTATTTATTTTTTTGTCTTCTTATGAAACGGAAAGACTCTTAGGCATGAAATTTTGGAGGAAGATCTATCACACCATACACAGACATTGCTGGAGCTTAGAAACCGACAAGTCGTCTTCCAGTTGGCTCAAGGTGAGCTAATAATAGGTGCGTACTTTAAATAATGAGATCATTATGATTGTAGAGTTATTGGTTGGTTTGAGTTTTCATAGGAAACATTTCAGGAGCGGTTTTTCCCTTTTCGATTTTGGAACTGGCACACGACTACATTTTCACGAGAGGACATCACAAATGCAACTAAAACCAGGTTTGGAAGGGGATGAGCCAAACCTAATTCTCCTCCTTTAATACTTCGGCTCGCCTCTGCCATCGCGGTCTGTAACACGTTCTTCCCATGTAGGTTCGGATCCAACCGTGGTCAAGTTGTTTTAATCCCTTCGAAGGCACAAAATTTCCACCGTTTCTCCAGCGTGGCTCCGACACCGGAAAACTCTTGCTTAAACATACGTGGAAGCCTCATCAAAAGCATTTCTATTTCGTTTGCTGAGATCTAGGGAGGAAGGAGAAGAAGAAGAAGAAGAAGAAGAAGAAGAAGAAGAAGAAGAAGAAGAAGAAGAAGAAGAAGAAGAAGAAGAAGAAGAAGAAGAAGAAGAAGAAGAAGGGAAAAGGAGAAGGAGAAGGAAAGAAGAAGAAGAAGAAGAAGAAGAGAAGGAGGAGAAAGAGAAAGAGAAAGAGAGGAAGAGGAGGAAGAGGAAGAGGAAGAAGAGGAGGAAGGAGAAGAAGAGGAAGAAGGAGGAGGAGGAGAAGGAAGAAGAAGGAGAAGGAAGAAGAATGAGAAGAAGAAGAAGAGGAGGAGGAGGAGGAAGAATGAGAAGAAGAAGAAGAGGAGGAGGAGGAGGAGGAGGAAGAATGAGAAGGAGGAGGAGGAGGAGGAAGGAGGAAGGAGAAGGAAGAAGAATGAGGAGAAGAAGAGGAGGAGGAGGAGGAGGAAGAAGAGGAAGGAGAGGAAGGAGAAGAAGAAGTAGAAGAGGAAGAAGGAAAAGAGGAGGAAGAAGAAGGAGGAGGAGGAGGAAAAAAAAGAAGAAGAGGAGGAGGAGGAGAAGGAGAAGGGAAGGAGGAGGAGGAGGAGAAGAGGAGGAGAGAGATATTTCTATGATTTCTGATGTATATATACAAATAAAATGAAGACCATGGAAAAGCGGGAAAGCAAAGCAAATAAGGGGAACATCATGGAAGAGAAGCATGATGGTGTCCCCAAGAGAAGGCATGGGGGAAAAAGCACCTCCAGCCTTCAGGATTTTAAGAGAGCTCCAGAAGTTGAGAAGATTGGATCGTCTGCCAGTCAACATTGTAAGCAAGAGATGGTTACCTGGCCTTCCCTTGCACGCTTCTCTTGCACACTTGTTTTTCTGTTGGGAAACTGAAATAGTAGGAACCAGGGGTGGGCTCCTGGAGGCTTGGCAGGGTTCGGGCGATCCTCTAGCCAAGGATCGCCGGAGTTCGGCGAACCCCCCAATGCCACCCCTGGCTGGCCACGCCAACCCCGCCCCTCCTCTCCCAGGAGTCTCCACGCGGCCTGTTCATCATTCCAGGTAAGTGCAGGGGCCGCGTGGAGGGTCTGTGAGGGCAAAAAAACGGGCCTACCGGAGGTTCCGGAAGTCCGGAAACGGGCCTGTTTCCGGCCTCCGGAGCCCGGGGGAAGCAGTTTTCGCCCTCCAGGAGGCTCGAAAGCCTCCGGAGCCTGGGGACGGCGAAAAATGCCCCCCACCTGCCGTGGTGCAGGCGGCCAACTAGGCCACGCCCTCCACGGCCACGCCCACCCAGCAATGGGGCAGCGAACCCGTTGCTAAAGGATCTGAAGCCCACCCCGGGAGGAATCAGAAGAGAAGGCTCTTGGAAAAGTGGAGATCATACGGAACATTTCTAATCAGTATCTGAAGGAGTTGTAGCTTAACTTGTGGCCCACCTAGCTAAATATATGGAAAGCTTCCAGGTTCCTGATATTGATATGCCCATAGTGCAGAGGTGGGTTCCTACCGGTTCAGACCGGTTCTATAGAATTGGTAGTAACTTGGCGGCCTGGGTCACTGGAACCGGCAGCGACCCAGGCCTGCCACGCCCCCGAGCTGGCTCTCTCGGTGGCGCCTATGGTCCCCCATCTTGTTTTTTTTTTGCTTCTGCGCATGCGCGCGCACCCGCGACCCGCCCGCGCTTCACGTCCCTGAGCGAACCGGCAGTAGGAAAATCCGGAACCCACCCCTGCCATAGTGGCTGGGGAATTCTGGGAGTTGAAGTCTTCGTGCCTTAAAGTTCCCAAGGTTGAAAAGGACTGCTTTAAAGTCTCAAAAGTGCTTTTTCAAAAGGCAGCTGGACTGTTTTTCCTTTGAGGAAGAAGACGTTTCGCTTCTCATCTTAAGAAGCTTCATCAGTTCTGGCTGCTGGATGGTGGTGGGGATGAAATTAACACGAGCCAGCTGTGTGCGGCTGCAGCCAAAAAAGCTAATACAATCCTTGGTTGTATAAACATAGAATCAAAATTACGTGAAGTGTTAGTACCGCTTGATTAAAGCCTTAGTAAGGCGACACCTGGAATACTTGTATCCAGTTTTGGCCACCACATTACAAAAAATATGTTGAGACCTTGGGAAAAAAGTGAAAAGAAGAGCAACTAAGATGATTAAAGGCCTGGAGACTAAAACATATGAAGAACGGTTGCAGGAATTGGGTTTGGCTAATCTAGAGAAAAGGACTAGGAGGGACTAGGGTCTTCAAGTATTTGAGGGGCTGCCACAAAGAGGAGGGGGTCAACTTATTTTCCAAAACGCCAGAAGGCAAGGCAAGAAATAATGGTTGGAAACTAATCAAGGAGAGAAGAAACCTAGAGCTGAGGGGAAATTTCCTGACAGTGAGAACAATTAACCAGTGGAACTTCTGGCTTGCCTCCAGAAGTTGTGGGTGCTTCATCACTGGAGGTTTTTAAGAAGAGACCGGACAGCCACTTGTCTGAAACAGTATAAGGTCTCCTGCTTGAACAGGGGGTTGGACTAGAAGACCTCCAAGGTCCCTTCCAGCTCTATTGTGATTGATTGATTTACTGTAGTTCTGACAGTTCCGTTAGAACTGATAAAGCTTCTTGGATGAGAAGAGAAACGTCTTCACCTTCCTTCAAGGAAAAAAAAACCAGTCCAGTTGCCTTTTGAAAAAGCACCTTTGAGACAACTATGACTTGGATGACTGAGAATCTCCAGAGACACTGCTTGGAAGGGGTTGTCAACCAGGGATGGGTCCTGGATCCTTTTGCTGCCGGTTTGCTCAGGGTCGCGCCGTGTGCGCGCGCCCGCAGCAATCAAAAAATAGCTTCTGCACATGCACAGAAGCAAAAAATTAGCTTCTGCGCATGCGCAGAAGCAAAATCCAAGATGGCGGCGCCCATGGAGACACCGACAGAACCAGCTCTGTGACGTCATCACCGATTTACTAACGGTTCTAAAGAACCGGTTAGAACCGGTAGGAACCCACCTCTGGTTGTCACGCTCTTGAACACTAGACAGCTGCTGAAAAGTCCCATCACATTATGGATGGTAGCAGAGAGGAGAGAATAAAAGCAGAAAATAAAACCAGAATAACAAAGAAAGACCAGGAGCGGTCAAACTAAAGGGGCATTAAACCAGAATGTTGGCTAAGAGGCTTTGGTTAATTACAGGTATTATAAAATTCATAGGGGAAAAAAAGGAGACTGTCCAGAGATTTTGATCCCTTAATGATGCCGACAGCACTCAGTTTGTCCCACTCTTGAGAAATACACCACTTAACTATTTTCCCTTCATTTTCTAAAATGCCCGAGAAACAATTTCTGCTTGATGCCGGCAGAATAGCCACGAACTCTGAGATCGTTCTGCCAAATGCCCATCACAGATACATGCTGATTACATGACAATTTTTACCCGTATTTCAAGCATCAAACAGAGTGAAATTCGTGTTCACGTTGATTGCCTGACAGACACCTTAACTTTTCGTGTGTTCAGTGCTTTTCTTGGAAACTTCTAGTAAGGATTAAATGAACGATGTTAACCACATGGCCTACTGCCTATGGAATAATGGTTGCGTCTGAATTTCTCTGATTTTGTTGCCAAATTCACATGTGCGAGAACACACACATTCTCCTAAGGCATAGTGCGCAGTTGTGACAACATCAACAAGAATCCATCATCATCATCATCATCATCATCATCATCATCATCATCATCACATAATTATCACCATCTTTGTGTGTAACAGTTTCACAGTAACCTACAAATGAACCTATCTAAATCTAAAATCCAGAGAAAATCTCTCAGAAAACCAACGATTTATATATTGGAATCAAGAAGGCAGGAAAAAAAGAGTATTTTCAGTCAAACTTTCATACTCAACTTTCCAAATGTTATTCCATTTTAGTTATGAGCAATATAAATTAGCACATATTTTTACTGGCATGTGTTTTTAGACTTCGGTTAACTTGGCTTCAATAAATCTTGTCATCTATCTAACTTCTGCTCTGTTCTTCAAACTTATGGAAGGTTCTGAGAATTCTTCACCACTGGAAAGTCCACCAAGGGAGACCCAAGTAGCACAGACTTTTTGCCTATGTCAATGTTTTTACCAAGTTATAGGTCAAAGATCTCCAGAAGTTGTGGGTGCTCCATCACTGGAAGTTTTGTAAGACGAGATTGGAGAATCATTTGTCTGAAATGAGGTTGGACTAGAGGACCTCCAAGGTCTTTTCCAATTCTGTTATTCTTTTATTCTATTATGATCAATCAACCAGAATAGAGCTGGAAGGGACCTTGGAGGTCTTCTACTCCAACCTCCTGCTCAAGCAGGAAACCCTATACCAGTGATGGCGAACCTTTTTTTCCTTGGGTTCCGAAAGCGCGTGCACGCAATAGCGCGCGGGTGCCCACACCCATAATTCAATGCCCCGTGCCCCGCCCCCCTGTGCATGTGCGTGCGACACCCCCCCGCGCTGCCCCCTCCCCGTGCATGCATGCGCACCTCCCCGCGGTCCCCCGCACATGCACGCACGACCCCCCTGCGCCCCGTTTTGGGCCTAGCAGGCCTCCCTGAAGCCTCCAGAGGCTGGAAACGGCCCCTTTCCAGACTTCTGGTAGGCCCGCTTTTCGCCCTCCCCAGGCTCCAGAGGCTTTCTTGGAGCCTGGGGCGGGTGAAAACGGCCTCCCCCGCCCCCCAGAGGCCCTCCGGAGGCCGGAAATGGCATGTTTCCCCACTTCCGGTGGGCCCAGTAGGCTTGTTTTTCACCCTCCCCAGGCTCCAGAGGCTTTCTTGGAGCCTGGGAGGGTGAAAACGGCCTCTCCTGCCCCCCTGGAGGCCCTCCGGAGGCCTCCGCGAGAGCCCTGTACTTACCTGGCATCCAAAACGGGCCGCGTGGAGACTCCTGGGAGGGGAGGGGCAGCGTGGGCGGGGCCAGCCGAAAATCAGCTGGCCATGCATGCGCGCTGGAGCTGAGCTAGGGCAATGGCTCGCGTGCCCGCAGATATGGCTCCTCGTGCCACCTGTGGCACGTGTGCCGTAGGTGCGCCATCACGGCTATAGGAGATCACAGTTGAATGATATTTCTTGATTTTCTCTTTTGATTAGTACACAAAAAGTACACAAAATGTCCTTCTTTCTCATATGTTTATTTATCTAATTCAACTCCCAGAATCCTCCAGCCAGCTGGCTGGAGAATTCTGGGAGTTGAAGTCCACAAGTCTTAAAGTTGCCAAGTTTGGGGACCCCTGTGTCTAAACTGACCAAACCCAAATCCTGCAACCGTATGTTTTTGTCTCCTTTAATCATCTTAGTTGCTCTTCTCTGAACTTTTTCCAAAGTTTCAACCTCTTTTTTGTAATGTGGTGACCAAAACTGAATGCAGTATTCCAGGTGTGGCCTTACTAAGGCTTTCTAAAGTGGTACTAATACTTCACACGGTTTTAATTCTATGCCTCTGTTTATAGAAACAGATCTGATGCCTGGATTTCAATGCAGTAAAGAATGAATAGTTGTAAAGTGGTAGAAAGGATCATATATGGAGGACACCCAATGAATCCTCTTAATCACATTTAGGGTTACTTGTCTCCGGGATCTGTGTTTTAACCTCAGCAAAAAGCAGGAACGAGGATCTAAAGCCATTCTATTTGCAAATTGGAAAAAACAGGGGACTGGAGAATCTACTGCCTACCTCATCTCATTTTTCTTAAGTTCAAACCCCCCGAAAGTTATAAATCCAATTTACCCGAGAGTCCAGCTGCTGCATATACGACCAGAGATATTCAATATTAGCTCCGAAAGGATGAACGTGAAGGAATGTTGATATGATACCTGTATTAAAATGAATTTTTTTTAAAAAAACAAAAACCTGTGAGAATTGATTCAGGCCATACAGAATAGGATAAAATAATTATTGTACATAAATGCATCTGAATTTCATTCAAAAGTCGGCACTTGTGTTTCTGAAGCAATTCAGCAAGAAGCTAAATGCCAACACAAAGCCTTAGCGTTCAAGAATTAAGAGTTCATATCCAAGTGACCAAAAAAAGAGAAGAAAAAATTACATTCAATGAAAGACGTGCTGGAAACATTTTTTTTGCAGCTTTGCATGTTATGCCTGATTTGCCCATCAAAATATGTAGGCATTCGAATAATAAAATTCTTGCTCTTTTTTTTTTTTTCTTCTTCTTCCTTCTTTGGTGGCTCTGGTTAGGAACATGTGTTGGCTATCAACCCTGTTCAGCATTAGCCTGCCTTGAATTTTTTTTTTAAAAAAAAATAATTTCAGTATGGGTTACATCCAGACTCGAGCGAGCAAATTAAACCACGTTTTTTTCCATTTATATTTTTCTCATTTTGTAAACCTTTTGCAGATCTCGTGCAACAAACAGAAGCTAGCACAGACGATCAATGAATTAAAGGGGGGTGGGGGGAAATAGCTTTCTTCCCCATAAATTAACTTTGTCTCTGCTGGCAGCAAGGGTCTACAAAAATCGAGCTTGATCATATGGATGGCTGCAGAGAATATATACAGGCAGTTCTCAACTTACAACCGTTCCTTTAGTGACCATTTGAAGCATGATTCAAGTATCAAAAAACACAGCAAAGGAACTCTAAAGGTTCCCCATTAACAATTCATTGGTGTGTAAACAATAGCCATCAATTCTCAACCGGCGTGTCTACATTTTAGGCAGATGTATTAAATCCAGATTCAAAATGGGCCTTTTTTTTTTTTTTGAGAATTTGCATGACTTTCCAAAAAGAATTATATTTCCCTGGCAGCTACAAATAACCAGCTGACAATTAAGGCCTTGTCAGTTAATGAAAGCTATGGTTGCATGCAGGAGTGGGCTTCACAAATTTTAGCAAGGTGTTCTCTGTCCGGTTGCTGGGTGGGCGTGGCCATGGTGGGCGTGGCCTAGTCAGACTCCTGCACTACAGCGGTTGGGGGGAGCGTTTTTGCCCTCCCCAGGCTCCGGAGGCTTTCCTCGAGCCTCCGGGAGGGCAAAAACGGCCTCCCCAGGCTCCGGAGGCTCTCTGGAGGCTGGAAACAGGCCCGTTTCCGGCCTTCCCGAACTTCGGGTAGGCCCGTTTTTCGCCCTCCCTGAGCCTCCGCGCACGCCCTGCACTTACCTGCATCCAAAATGAGCTGCGTGGGGACTCCTGGGAGGGGAGGGGTGGGCAGGGCCAGCCAGGAGTGGGATTTGGGGGTTCTCCAAACTGCACAGAATCTTAGCTAGAGGTTCTCCCGAACCCCTGCCAACCCCCAGCAGCCCACCCCTGGTTGCATGACATGCTACTGAAGAAAGCCAGGATCAGATGCAGGAACCAACAACCTTTCTACCTCTGCCCTTGAGGTTCTTCAACCAAGTTTTGTGACTCATCTGAATCCATCATAGCTACCACCGGAAGCCCTAGAGCAGTGATGGTGAACCTTTTTTGGTTCACGTGCTAAAAAGGGGGGGGGGCGGGAGACGCACGTGCGTACCCACACCCATAATTCCATGTGCCCCCCCACGCATGCATGCGTGACACACACCCCCGCTCCCGGCACGCGATGGCACGCTCGTTTTTCTCGCTCACCAGGCTTCAGAGCCTTTCTAGGAGCCTGGGGAGGGCGAAAACGCCCCCCCCCGAGGCCCTCCGGAGGCCGGAAATGTTCTGTTTGCCGACTTCCGGTTGGACCGGAAGTCCCATTTTTTTGCTCTCCCCAGGCTTCAGAGCCTCTCTAGGAGCCTGGGGAGTGTGAAAATGGCCTCCCCCCCCCGGAGGCCCTCTGGAGGCCAGAAATGGCCCGTTTCAAGTTGGGAAATGGACCTGAGCTCGCATGCCCACTGATATGGCTCTGTGTGCCACTTGTGGCACGCGTGCCATAGGTTCACCATCACGGCCCTAGAGACTCAGGGATTAGAGACCATGTCTCTAAACTATGGATTAATGAATCCTTGCAAAAAAAAAACACACACACACAAAAAAGAATGCTTTGGCAGGTGGATCTGAAAATCCTGAATGAAACACAAAGTTCATGAGATCATCATCTTCTTTTAATGACCCCATAATCCTTTGCGGGGTGGAGTCTGGGCAACTGAATGGAGCTGAGTGTTTACTGGCCGGATGCCCTTCCTGTCACCAAAACAGAGTTTTGTCCAACAGATATATTCTCATTGTGCCCAGAGAGAGACACATCTGCCTCTACCTAGGATCAAACTCACAGCCTCCGGATTGTGAGGCGAGAGCTCCACCTCTAGGCCACCACACCACTCCACGAAGTTCATGAGATGTTTCCACCAAATCATTAAGTCCCACTTGCAGTTCTTTCCATAAAGGGCTACATTTCATGGATTTATGAAAAATGTTTAGTTTCAGAGACATGTTTTTTATTTCTTAACGTAGCCAACTTATCCAAATATTCCAGCTCTTTCCTGGGTTCTGTCACCCACTGAAACGCAGAATACTTCCGAGGGCTGATTCTTCTTCTCGAAGGCATGAGAAACATTATGCTTGGAAAAAGGAGCATGGAGAGTTATCTTACCTATCAACAAAGCCTCTTTCTCTGATTTTAGTGGCTGGCTTCGCTTCTCTGCATTTTTTTCTCTGTCTTGGTTGACCAATGGCACTGTCAACCCATTGATTTCCTATAAGGTTGAAAAAACAAAATTAAATAAAACAGGTCCTTCTGTGGAATACATCCATGTCAATAGGCACTGCTGGCATTCTTCCTCTCTCTCTATATATAAAAAAAGAACATTACTTTAATTTCCAGCTACAGGCAAGACAATTATAAATTATTGATCTGTTTTCCAACGCTGGTAATTCCCAACGGGATCTAAGGAAGAAAAAATAAACAGTTTTATCCCCCCCCCTCTCTCTCCATCTCTTAATTGCCTATAGCCGAAAAAAGGTCCAGATTGAGCAATAAAGAAGAATATATATATATATATTTTATCACCTGCCCTTTGTCGAATAAAATTGACATCCCCTCTAGATTATTCCAATCTCGAGATAAGTATAGGATAAACTAATGGATAACAGCATGTCCAATTTTTTTCTTATTCACAGTTCTTGCAGTGTGTGTGTGTGGGGGGGGGCGAATACAGAAAGAATAATTTACAATCTTGGGGTGAAAATAACCTATTTTCCACGGAATGAACAAGTTTGGTAAGGAGAAATTACTCCTTTCCAAAACTTCCCCTGCACTTACAGGTAGTCCTCAAACTTACAACAGTTCATTTAGTGACCATTCGAAGTTACAGGGCACTGAAGAAAGTGACTTATGACCGTTTTTCACACTTACGACCTTCGTAAATTCCCTACGGTCATGTGAGCGGATGCTTGGCAACAGACTCATACTTATGACCATTGCTGTGTCCCAAAGTCACGTGATCCCCTTTTGCGACCTTCTGACCAGCAAAATGCACGGAGAAGCCAGATTCACTTAACAACTGTGTGACTAACTTATCAACTGCAGTGATTCGCTTAACAACCGTGGCGAGAAAGGTCGTAAAATGGGACAAAACTCACTTAACAGATGTCTCACTTAACAACAGAAATTTTGGGCTCAATTGTGGTCTCAAGTCGAGGCCTACCTTTTATTCTTTTACAGAGGTAGATGATTTCATTACAGTCAGAAACTCTTCAGGTCAATTTATTTGATTTAGATCAATTTATTTAAATTATAGATCAAAGTTCTGTAATTTAAATAAAGATGCTGCTAAACTCTTATGGGCTTCAGTTCACAACGAACCCCCATGCTCATACACATGTAGTCCTCGATTTACAATCTCAACTGAGTCCAACATTTCCGTCGCTAAGCAAGACAGCGGTTAAGTGAACTTTGCCCCATTTTTCGACCTTTCTGGCCACTGTTGTTAAGTGAATCATTGCATATGTTAAGTCAGTAACACGGTTGTTAAGTGAATCTGGCTTCCCCGTCGACTTCGCTCGTCAGAAGGTCGCAAAAGGGCATCACACGACCTCAGAACGCTGCAACCATCATAAGTACATGCCAGTTGCCAAGCCTTTGAATTCTGATCACGTGAGCACGGGAACGCTGCAACGGACGTCAGTGTGAAAAACAGTCACAAGTCACTCTTTTCAGTCCTGTTGTCATTTCTAATGAATCGTTGTAAGTCAAGGACTATCGGTAGTTTCGGGAGTGTGTTTCGACAAGTCTGGTTTGACTCATGGAGAATCTTGTTTGCAAAGTTCTCCCGTTAACGCGGGGGAAAAAAAACCCCAAGCTTTTTTTCCGGATTTCGAGAGAGGCGCTTTGCACGGACCAACACACGTCACAAAACCTCTTTTCCTAAGCCTTTGCATTGCCCTTGAAATCACACAACCGTCGACACCCCGGTATGCTTGCAAAACACATTAAAGGCAAAATGCAAGCTTTAGGGAAAAAGAGGCATGCAGTGCAAACGTAAGCTTGAAAGTGGGTTAAAAGAAGAACCAGGAAAATGGGTCAGGAGCAGCTGGGAATAAAATGTCCTTTTTAAAAAGATTTTCTCAGGAAAATCGAAGAGGGGGAAATAATCGTGGTTTTTTTTAAAAAACTCTATAATAAAAGTTTCTTTTCCAGAAAAACGTGTCTGGGAAAATTAAAGGAGGGAATGTATTGATTTATTACATTTCTGCTCTGCAAGTTATAAAAACCATTAAAAAAAAATCATTAAAAGATTAAAATCCTCGGAATACATTGAATATGTACAGGCGGTTCCTTGACTTACAACGGTTCATTTAGTGACCGTTCAAAGTTATAACCGGAGTGAAACAAGTAACTTATGACCGTTTTTCACACTTACGACCGTTGCAGCATTCCCGTGGTCACTTGATCCCCCTTTTGTGACCTTCTGACCAGCAAATCTGAAGCCAGATTCACTTAACAACTGGGTTTACTGATCTTATCAACTACCCTAACCTACCCTAGTCCAGTCCAGACCAGTCCAGACCAGTCCAGAGTAGCCATGTATTGCAAAATTAAGGAGTTTTCATCAGGACTGCTAGTTGGTGTTCTTTTGAACTTCATGCTAAATTTGAATCATAGAATCATTCGGCTGGAAGGGACCTGGGAGGTCTTCTACTCCAACCCCTTGCTCAAGGTACTGTAGGTGACTTTATGGCATCCTGGACAAACTTCTATGTAGATTCTCAGTCATCCAGGTCATGGTTGTCCCAGAGATGCTTTTTCAAGAGGCAACTGAAGTTTGCTTTTCTTTGAAGCTGTTTCGCTTCTCATCCAAGAAGCTTCTTCAGTTCTTCTTCTTCAGAACTGAAGATGCTTCTTGGATGAGAAACAAAACATTTTCAAAGGAATGTCTATGGAGATTCTCAAGTCATCCAGGTCACGGATGCAAAGGTGCTTTTTCAAAAGGCAACTGGACTTTCTGGTTTTTTCTGTGAAGACGTTTCACTTCTCATCCAAGAAGCTTCTTCAGAAGCTTCAGAACTGTTCTCTAGAACAGAAGAAGCTTCTTGGATGAGAAGGGAAACATCTTCAAGGAAAAACAAAGAAAGTCCAGTTGCCTCTTGAAAAAGCACCTTTGGGACGTCCTGAATAAATGGCTGTCCACTCTTTTCTCACAACCACTACTCTGGGTGGCAGGCTTTCCCACTGATTAATTGTTCTCACTGTCAGGTAATTTCTTCTTAGTAAAACTTACTCAATGTTAACCTTGGCTTGTTTGTTTCTTCGTGTTCGCGTTCGTTGAATGAACGCAGCACCTTTGGTTAATTTATGGTTCAATATAAGCCATCTAGAATAAAACTCAATTTCCACCTGAACTCGTAATACCCAGTACTCAATTTAAGCTGTGTTGTGTGGGCGTCACTGGTCAGTGCCAATGAACTCAACGGGGTGTGATATTGTGGTTCTCTTAAGCTGCGCTGAGAAACCAGCTTTCCTGGGAGAAGCACCTTAAAGTTTATCGAGCAAGTATAGAAAATCTAAGTGTCTGTTGTGGATTTAGATTTAATGGAAGCTATCCCAACGCCTCTGGCATTCCAAAAGAACATAAGGTCAAGCAGCATCGTTGTTTCGGAAATGAAAAATAATAGATCACTGAGGACTAGAATCTTATAAATGTCAAGGAAAGACAGAGGAGGAGGATTTGAAATTGGATGGACACAAGACTCCTCCATAATTGCTGGTTCATCTGAAGATCTCCTAAAAAGGACATCCCCAAGCAGCAAATTTGCTTTAATTCATTCTATTGCTTTCCTTCCAGATAATAATAAAATTGACTGTCTGTAGAGATTGTCCGTCATCCAGGTCATGGTTGTCCCAAAGGTGCTTTTTCCAAAAGGCAACTGGACTTTCTTGTTTTTCTTTGAAGACGTTTCGCTTCTCATCCAAGAAGCTTCTTCAGTTCCTCTTCTTCAGAACGGAAGAAGCTGCTTGTGTGAGAAGCAAAACATTTTCAAAGGAATGTCTATGGAGATTTTCAGACATCCAGGTCATGGTTGCCCCAAAAGTGCTTTTTCCAAAAGGCAACTGGACTTTCCTCTTTTTCTTTGAAGACGTCAGATGGTCGCAAAAGGGGATCGCGTGACCCCGGGACGCTGTGACCGTCATTAAATAGGAACCAGTTGTCAAGCATCCGAATGTAAATCATATGACTGTGGAGATGCTGCAACGGTCATAAGCGTGAAAAACGGTCGTAAGTCATTTTTTTCAGTGCCCTGTAACTTTGAACGGTCACTAAATGAACTGTTGTAAGTCGAGGACTATTCTCCACTGTACCACCTTACAACTCGCCTCTCACAATTGCATTTTGTTCTGCTGGATGTAAAACAGGACTTTATCTTACCTAGCCTTGAATCAATAATTCTCTAATTCCGTGACCTATAAAAATCTGACACTGGGGTAAATATTTACTCCTGGGGTTGCTGAATGATATATTGTTTTGCATCTGGAATCTCAGATATAATATGTTGGATCAGGCCAGGTTAAGAAAAAAACACCTAGCAAATTCATTTGCAAATGTTATGACTGGTAAATATTCAACTCGGCTAGCCTTTTGTGATTTAATGCGCTGCCTGAAACCAGCCAATCTGGGCAGCTTGTATTTAATTCAAATTTCGCTCACAGGGTCACAGGTCAAAATTCTGTACGAAACATCAAACAACAGAACATGTGTTACAATTCAGATATTAAAGAGGGAACGGTGTAGCTAATTGGCTTCTAACATGAAACCCACCTATTAGATTTTAATTATACCTAAAATTTCCATACAGCAATCACGACTGAACAGTATTTTTGCTGTTTTCTGAGGTTCCTTATAGAAAAAAAGGTAGTTTTCTTTTTATAAAAAGGATAGATTGGTTTACAAAGAGGAGTAATACTACTCCAAGGGCACCATGAATTGGATGGGTCAGCAAAACACTCTCCGTTAAGGGATGAATTCAGATTTCTTGCGGGTCAAGCATTAAACTTGGCCAAAGCAATGCTCTTCTGTGAACAACAGAGAGAATCCTACACAGGTAGCCCACAACTTACAAGAATGTGTTTAGTGATGGGCAAATCCTGCAGCAACTAGCCAGGTGTTCCACTGTTTCTTCAGCTTCTTTCCAGAGGTGGCATTTCCTGTCTCTTGCTGTCTTCTCACTTCTGTATGTGTTTGTTGTATACGTCAACTTGAGGGATGTCTATGGAGAGTCTCAGTCATCCAGGCCACGGTTGTCCCAAAAGTGCTTTTTCCAAAAGGCAACTGGACTTTCTTTGTTTTTCCTTGAAGACGTTTCGCTTCTCATCCAAGAAGCTTCTTCAGTTCTGAACAAACAGTGGAAAATGGAAGGGTTTACACTCCTTGCAGTCATCTGGTCATTAGTACTCTTTCTGAGAATTGTTGAGGTCACTTGGAGTCCCAAAGGTGCATTTTCAGGAGGCAACTGGACTTTCTGTTTTTTCTTTGAAGACGTTTCGCCTCTCATCCAAGGAGCTTCTTCGGCTCTGACTGGATGGTGGAGGATGGAAGGATTTACCATCCAGTCAGAGCTGAAGAAGCTTCTGGGTTGAGAAGCGAAACGTCTTCAGAGAAAAAACAAGAAAGTCCAGTTGCCTCCTGAAAAAAAGCACCTTTGGGACAACCCTGACCTGGATGACTGGGAATCTCCAGAGACAGCTCACTTGGTAGGTTTATCTGTGCCCTCAGGGTCTGAATTGTGCAAATGGGTGTGGAGCCTTCTTGGAACTGCTGAACGGACTGTGTTGTGGACAGGAGATGCGTGGTGTCGTGTCCCTCCCCCTCTGTCGTGAGAGAGGGCTGTTCAATTTTGACCTAGATGGCCTCTTTGACCCCCTCTTTCAAACCGGCAGTCCTCTCTGTCCAGAATGTGGACCCTGAGGACACAGATAAACCTCCAAGTGGACTCAACAACTCTCAGAAAGAGCACTAACGACCAGATGACTGCAAAGAACATAAATCCTTCCATTCCCCACCATTCAGTCAGAACCGAAGAAGCTTCTTGGGTGAGAAGCGAAATGTCTTCAAGGAAAAACAGAGTCCAGTTGCCTTTTGAAAAAGCACCTTTGGGTCAATTTCTAGGGGGCTAAATATACCTCCCAGTTAAGTTGTGGAATAGAACAAATGGCGAGGGCGGTACGGGTAGTCCTCGACTTACGACCCACAATTGAGCCCAACGTTTCTGTTGCTAAGCGAAACATTTGTTAAGTGAGATTTGCCTCAGTTTATCACCTTTCTTGCCACCGTTGTTAAGTGAATCACTGCAGTTGTTAAGTTAGCAACACGGCTGTGAAGTGAATCTGGTTTCCCCATGGATTTTGCTTGTCAGAAGGTCGCAAAAGAGGGCTCACATGACCCCGGGACACTGAAACTGACATAAGTACATGCCAGTTGCTAAGCTTCCAAATTTTGATCACGTGACCATGGGGATTGCTGCAACGGTCGTAAGTGTGAAGAATGAGTCACTTTTTTCAGTGCCCTTGTAACTTCAGACGGTCACTAAACAAACTGTTGTAATTCGAGGACTACCTGTAGTAAGATGGTCTAGCATCTTACTACCTAGATCTTTGCTCAGACTCACTTCCATAATGTACTTGTTTACTTTCTATCACAGTAGCTTTTCATTACGGCTTATCTCCATCCCAGCCTAGCTGAACGGTGCTGGAGACAGATTAAAATATTTTTTCAATTTCCTTCCCCGTATTATTATCATCATCATTATTATTATTATAAGATTGTTTTCCCTTTTGGCATTTCGTCCTTGTATCTCATTTTCCAGGCCAGCACCATGGAAACCCATTAATAAACAACTACAGATGTCAAAGTCATCAGAAAAACAAAACAACTGGAGGATGAAATATTTATTCTAAAAGAAATGTTCTCCGAAGAAAATGGGGGGGGGGGGAAACCTTATTGGAGCTTCCCAGAGCGATTAAGAATGATGATTAAAGATAGAGAAGCGACTGAGGAGAAGTCCATCAAAGAACACCAAACTCAAAACAACAGAAAAAGGAAGATCTCGGACGAAGGGGTGATGTATTTGAGTGGGTGGGCCATTCCCAGAAGGGAACTTGGGGTTCCATAGGGTACCAGTTTAGATAGGACCCCAATTTCTGGGAAATGGATAGTCCTCGTCTTACGACCGCAATTGAGCCCCAAACCTTCTGTTGCGAAGCGAGACATTTCTTGAGCCAATGTTGCCCCGTTTTACGACCTCTCTTGCCACAGTTGTGAAGCGAATCACTGTGGTTGTTAAATTAGAAACACGGTCGTTAAATGAATCTGGCTTTCCCCGTGGACTTCGCTCGTCGGAAGGTCGCAAAAGGGGATCACGTCATGACACTGCAACGGTCATAAGTACGAGTCAGTTGCCAAGCGTCTGAATTTTGTTCACCTGACCACGGGGATGCGGCAACGATCGTAAGGGTGAAAAACGGTCGTAGGTAACTTTTTTCAGTGCCGTTGTAACTTCAAACGGTCACTAAATGAACTGTTGCAACCCGAGGACGGCCTGTAGAAGAATTACTATTTTTTTGTGTGGAAGTTCTATCTACATACTACTCCTAGGACCAGTTGGTGGTTACTTATCTAGACCCTCCATAGTGGAGAGAGAGAGGAAGAGAGAAAAAGAGAAAGAAAGAGAAAGAGAGAAACAAAGAAAGAAAGAGAGAAAAAGAGAGAAGAGAGAAAAAGAGAGGGAGAAAGAGAGGGACAGAGAGAAACACACACACACACACACACACACACACACACACAGAGAGAGAGAGAGAGAGAGAGAGAGAGGGGGAGAGAAAGAAAGAGGGGGAGAGAAAGAAAGAAAAAGTGAAAGAGAGAGAGAAGAGAGAGAAGAGAGAGCAAAAGAGAGAGAGAAGAGAGAGAGAGAAAGAGAGAGGGAGAGGGAGAGAGAAAGAGAGGAGAGAGAAAGAGAGGAAGGGAGAAAGAGAAAACAGAGAGAGAGAGAGAGAAAGAAAGAGAAACGAAGAGAGAGAAAAAGAGAGAGAAAGAGAGGGAGGGAGAGAGAGAAAAACACACACACAGAGAGAAAGAGAAACAGAAACAAAGAGAGAGAAAAAGAGAGAAGAGAGAGAGAAAGAGAGGGAGGGAGAGAGAGAAAAACAGAGGGAGAGAGAGAGAGAGAGAGAGAGAGAGAGAGAGAGAGAGAGAGAGAGAGAGAGAGAGAGAAGTTGTCACAATCTGCTTTCTTATTCCACTTTAAAATAACCTCTCAAAAGATTGTCTAAATCATGGAAGGAATCTCTCTTCCCTTCCTTGCGTCCCGGCTCTCGCGCTGACTACTAGGTGGGTATTTGTGCTAAATCCAGCTTGTCGGCTGTATCAAATAGGTACTAATCCCATTAAACGCATTACAGACCACTAATAACCCTGCGGAAAACTAAGCCATCCTTCCTTCCCTCTGCAGACATTTTGATCTGCAAAACAGTCAGCGACAGACACGCCGCCAGGGAGGAAGGATTGTCAACTTCCCTTTATTAACGGTGTGTAATTCCGTAATTCACATTTCTCCAACGTGTTGCCGGGACGTCTAAACTATCCAGTGTTTTGAAGAAGTATTTGCCGTGTTGTGCCCTCGACCGGGCTCTCCTCTGTCCCTCCTCTTCATTCAAAGAAAACCTTCCCAATTACGGATAGTCCTCGGCTTACGACCCCAAATTTCTGTCGTTAAGCAAGATATTTGTTGAGTGGGGTTTGCCCCGTTTTACGACTTTTCCCTCGCCGCAGTCGTTAAAGTGAATCTTTACAGTTCTTAAATTAGGGACACGGTTGTTAAGCGAATCTTGACGCTTGCTCGTCAGAAGGTCGCAAAAGGGGATCACGTGACCTCCCCCCGGGACACTGCAACCGTCATAAATACGAGTCAGCGGCCAAGTGGCTGAATTTTATTCACGTGACTGTGGGGAGGCTGTGACAGTCATAAGTGTGGAAAACGGTCATTGCTCACTTTTTCCAGTGCTGTTGTGAGTTTGAACGGTCACTGAATAGACTGCTATAAGTCAAGGACTATCTGCATTTTGTGTTAATAGCACTCGTTGGGTTGACCAGGTCTCACCTACAGTTTTCCCGAAGTCTTTCCAAGTCCATAATTGTGATTTCTTTCAAGGTCAATGAAAATTTTGGGAAACAAAACGAAAGGAAGGCACCCACAGATGCCAACAAAGCTCGAGGTGTCTTGTTTTGCATTCTCTTTGAAGGACGTTGCGTCCTTCACCAAAGGGGTTGGCTGACCAGCAACCTAGGAGAGAAGTCCTACTCCTGATCGGTCCTGGTCATCTTTGGAGATGACTGACTGGCAAATGAACTGGAAGAACGGGCGGCCAAATAGGAGTGATTGGCCTCTTCAGTTGGCATCATCAGCTGGTGGCAGAGGTGAAGATGAATGACCAAGAAGCTGCCTGACATTTGAACCACCAGTCTGTCTATTTGAGTGGCAGCATCAAGGGGGACTTCTGGGTGAGGGACAGGGATAAAGAGGGAGGGAGGGAGGGAGGGAGGGAGAGGGAGAAGGAGAAAGAAAAGGAGGAGGAGGAAAAGGAGAAGTAGAAGAGAGGGAAGAAGAAGGAGAAAGAGAAGGAGAAGTGGAAGAAGGAGAAGAAAGGAAGGAGAAGGAGAAAGAAAAGGAGGAGAAAGGAGGGAAGGAAGGAGTAGAAAGAGAAGGAGGAGAAGGGAGGAAAGGGATGGGAAGGAGAAAGAAAAGGAGAAGGAGAAGGGAGGGAAGGGAGGGAGGAAGGAAGGAGGAGAAAGAGAAGGAGGAGAAGGAGAAAGAGGAGGAGGGAGGAAAGAAAGGGGAAGGAGAAAGAATAAGAGAGGGAGAAGGAGAAGGGAGGGAAGGAAGAAGGAGGAGGAGGAGGAGGGAGGGAGGAAAGGAAGGGGAAGAAGAAAGAATAAGAAAACGAGAAAGAGAAAGAAAAGGAGAAGGAAAAGGGAGGGAAGGAAGGAGGAGGAGAAGGGAGGCAAGGAAGAAGAAGGAGAAAGAATAAGAGGAGGGAGGGAGGGAGGGAGGGAGGGAGGAAGGGAGGGAGGAAGGAAGGAAAGAAGGAAGGAAGGAAGGAAGGAAGGAAGGAAGGAAGGAAGGAAGGAAGGAAGGAAGGAAGGAAGGAAGGAAGGAAGGAAGGAAGGAAATTTTCTGATGCAGCTACAGATGTCAAATATTGAAGTGCAAAATGTTTGCCCTACATGCTCTGACAAAATGGGAAGACCTGGAAGTCAAGACAGGGTCTGCGTTCTGATTCTGCCTTTCCTGTGAGTAGGTACGGAAAGAATGATCTCAAATGTAATAATTTTACCAAGCATTAGACCAATGGGCCTGGCACGCCCTCTTCCTTTGTTCTCAGGGGTCTTAAACATTAATGGAAAGCCACTGCAAACGAAATGGCTTCTCCTTTGCCACGCGACAAGGGATGTGTGTGAGACGCAACTGAATCGGAAAAACGGCCTCTCTGCGGGGCACTTTCCCCGGCTTCATTGCGTTTGAGAAGTGAATTCTCGTTGGAGGATTAGACTTTCAAATTAATAGACTTCAGGGCAACTGTGTGACAAAGACCAACTACCGAAATATTGTCAGGTATTAAAAATACCTTTTCCAACCCAATTTCTCCATTTCCGTTGAATCGTGGCTCCTATCGCCCTGGGCCTTTCCTTTCCGTGGGTCCCGAGCCTTCCTTGCAGGAAATTGGCTTTCCTGGACACTCAGACAGGGATTTGGCTCAAACCATGATGACATCACAAGGGTCAAGATCAGCGGTGGGTTGCTACCGGTACGGCCCGGTTCTACGAACTGGTAGTGGTGGCGGCGGGAGGCTCCACCCACCCACCCTGGACGCTTCTGCGCATGCGCAGAAGCATCACGCGCGCAAGCATGCGCGCAAACCGGTAGCAACAGGATTTGCAACCCATTACTGGTCAAGATGTCATTTTGCAAAGGACATCGATGCTATAAACTACCCGAAAAATATAAACTATGATTATTATTCTGTTGCTTTGCATGTACATTGAAGTTTCTGCACTGGAGACAGTCCTTGTATGTCTAATCAAACTTGGCCAATAAAGAATTCTGTTCTGTTCTGTTCTGTTCTGTTCTGTTCTGTTCTGTTCTGTTCTGTTCTGTTCTGTTC
>QLTV01001681.1:615904-633019 GCA_003457575.1 Thermophis baileyi
TCCTTGGTGTGTGTGTGCACACCAACACACACACACACACACACACACACACACTCATCTGTTAGATCAGAGGTCTTCAAACTTGGCAACTTTAAGACTTGTGGACTTCAACTGAAGTCCACAAGTCTTAAAGTTGCCAAGTTTGGGGACCCCTGTGTTAGATAGTGATGAGAATTACATGACTCAAAGGTTTCTTGATGTGGGTATGAAACATAGAACATAGAACACAGAATAATAAACTCAGAGGTCTTCTAGTCCAACACCCTGCTCAAGCAGGAGACCCTATATACCATTTCAGACAATTGGTTATCCAATCTCTTCTTCAAAACCTCCAGTGTTGGAGCACCCACCCCTTCTGGAGGCAAGTTGTTCCGCTGATTAATTGTTCTAATTTTCGGGAAATTTCTCCTTAGTTCTAGGTTGCTTCTCTCCTTGATTAGTCAAGGATTGGACAAGTTGCTCTGTCATCCTTCAGAGATTGCTTACAATGAGGGCAGGTGAACTGATGCATTAGTATACAATCTTTCATAATGGTAGTGTTCTGTCCCAGCTGCCGAACCAAGAAAAACAACACAAGCAACGTACAAACAAACCTTGTTTAATACTCTTTAAACTACTAATACTCTCTTAGCAGTCGTGTTTGTTAAAGTCCATCAAATGATAAAGAAGTCCTTTGGGTGCACCAACTGTTAATTAACGTCTTAACAGTTGGCAAGAGTCCAAGCACGAAGAATCAAATTAGTTGAAGCTCCCGAGGAGACCTCCTCCGGAGTAACCATTCTTGCCTCTTAGCAGCTCTGCGTGCCCGTGCATTAAGAATAGGCTCCTCCTCTTCTTCCTCGTCACTGATTGGAGCTTTTTGAGATTCTGAAAGCCCTGGCTGAATCTCTGCCACTGGCACCGAGTCCCCACCAACCTCCTCACTGTCCAACTCAGGTACCAGCTGCACAGGCCGCTGGCGCATCACCACAACAGCCTCTTCGCTGCTGGAGTCCGCAACCAGCTGCACGGGTCGCTGGTGGGCCACAACAGGTAGTAAGAATATGATATTAGATGTGTGGGGGGAACCCTTTTTCCAAAGGCGTTTCTGCAGTTTGGATGGTGGCTAAGACAATGTAAGAACTTGGAACTGGTTAAATTCTTGTTGCCCAACAAGGGCCATTAAACCCCAAATATCTTTCCACCTTGCTTCCTACTACCATGTGGAATTTACAGCCATGCAGCTTTCCACCAGGGGTGAGTTCTACTTACCTTCCCTACCGGTTCTGATCGTGACGGAAGTACGCGTTTTGTGCATGCGCGATCGCTTCGCTTGTGCGTGTGTGCGGCCCCATCACGTCACGCAAAACACCCAGAAATGACCCTCTGCGCATGCACAGAAGCCTTTGCGCATGCGCAGAGGGTTATTTTTCAAGCCGAGGCGACCAGGTTCAGGGGCGTGGACCGCCAGTCTTTGCTGCTGGTTCGGCGAGCGGCGGTAAATTTCCGCTACCGGTTCTAAAGAACCGGCCCAAACTGGCAGCAACCCACCTCTGCTTTCCACGTTGTAGGGCACATGCTCTTATTAATTTCACTGTTTCTGGGGGGTTTTTTTAGCTTTGGAGGAAAAATGGAAATGGATTTCTCTGTCCATTCTTCTGCACCTTACACCCACCTCTTAATAGCTATACTGTACCTTTTTTCAATTTACAGAATAAGAGGGCATTAGTCTTTTAGCTGGCTGATGGGACTTTTAATTTAATGGAAAAAAGTTGCTGACAGGGGCTATTAATCTCGCTCACGTAAACAATTGTGTGTAGGCCAGAAGAACCTAATTGACAGACAAAACATTTCTCTTGCCTGTCTCTGGTCTTTGCGTTTGGTTTGCGTTGATGAAGTCTGGAGACCTTTGCAGGAAGCTCTTCTCTTTTTTCCATAGGCCGCTAAAACTGTTCCAGAATTCCACGTGATGCTTAAGAAAACACACTCGGAACTGTTTCCCTGAATTGGGAAGATCACACGTCTGCCTTTAAAGTTTGCAATTCTTTGTTTTTTGAAATAGAGGATTTTAATCCGATTGGACGGGAGGGAGCTGACTCTAATCTACTGTGACAAAACAATATTATGTAAACTAGATGTCAGCCCCGGACTGCCCAATGGGCCGGGCCACCATTCGGGCGGGGGAGGAGTGGAAGAGGATATGAGACCCACTCAGTTGATGAAACGGTTCCACCGACAGAACCCGAACAAACCGAAGGGGGGGGGAGAACGGATGGACAGGAGGTGGCTAATGGTGTCCTTTGTCTTCCAGATGTCGACCCTCTGAGGACCGCATGTCAGCCCCGGACCTCCCGACGGGCCAAGGCCACCATTCAGGCAGGGGAGAAGTGGATGTGTGCGCACCCAAGAGACCCGCATCGATTCGCTCCATCGTCCATGGGCTGCCGCTCGGCTAGGGGTCCCAGACTTTGGCTGGGTGACCGCTCCTGCATCCACGGAGCTACCGCCTGACTAGCGGAACCATGGCTGTACCCAGCTCCGTGAAAATCAGGGAATCGGATCGGGGAAACAGCTGATCGTCAGAGCATGGGCGGCAGCAGGAAACCGGAATGGGCAGCTAGGGGTATGGCCGGACTGTGGAGGCTGTCTAAGCAGTTGGTGAGAGGGGCGGGGTATTACACACAGGGGAGGTGGGGCACAATATAAGGGGTGGGTGGAGCTAACCACGGTAGCACAAACTTTGATTCCTTTTGGATGGTCGCTTGGTGCCGGGTCCGCGTTTCCAGATAAACAAACGAATATCAACTTGTGTTGCTGGCTTTTCTTACGCAGGACACCGGAACGTGACACTAGATCTGCTTTGAGCCAGTTCTTAGGAAGGGAGACCTCGGGTAGAAATGGAAGGAAGAAAATGAAAGCTCAAACACAGGTTGCCCAACACCTGGAAGGGCTGGCATCAGTCTTGACCACCTGGAAGAGCTGGGATCAATCTTGACCACCTCAAAAGGCTGGCATCAATCTTGACCATCTCCAAGAGCTATATATTGAGCACCTCAAAGGACTGACAATCTTGACCACCTGGAAGGGCTGGCATCGATCTTGAGCATCTCAAAGGACTGGCATTAATTATGACCACTGGAAGGGCTGGGATCAATTTTGACCACTTGGAAGAGCTGGCATCAATCTTGCAAGTCTCAAAATCCTTCTTTCCTCCCTTGCCCTTACTTTCCAGAGAACACTGGAGGCTCTCATCTGAGATGCTTTCCCTCCCCTTCTGTGGGCTGAGATCAATCAGTCAATCAATCAATCAATCAATCAATCAATCAATCAGAACAGAACTGGAAGGGACCTTGGAGGTCTTCTAGTCCAACCCCCTGCTCAAGCCGGAGACCATATACCATTTCAGACAGGTGGCTGTCCAGTCTCTTCTTAAAAGCCTCCAGTGATGGAACAGCCAAAACTTCTAGAGGCAAGCTGTTCCACTGGTTAAATTGTTCTCACTGTTAGGAAGTTTCTCCTTAATTCCAGGTTGCTTCTCGCCTGGATTAGTCCATCCATTGTTTCTTGTCCTGCCTTCTGGTGCTTTGGAAAATAAAATGACCCCCTTCTCTTTGTGGCAGCCCCTCAAATACTGGAAGACTGCTATCATGTCCCCCCTAGTCCTTCTTTTCTCTAGACTGGCCATACCCAATCCAGGGGTGGGATTGAAAAATTTTAGCAACCGGTTGCTGGGTGGGTTGCTGGGTGGGCATAGCCATGGGGGCGTGGCCTCCTCGGCCTCCTGCACCACAGCGGGGGGTCCGGAGGCTTTCCTCGAGCCTCTGGGAGGGCAAAAACGGCCTCCCCCGGGCTCCAGAGGCCCTCCGGAGGCCAGAAACGCGCCCGTTTCTGGACTTCCGGTAGGCCCGTTTTTTGCCCTCCCCAGGCTCCGGAGGCTTTCCTCGACCCTCCAGGAAGGTGAAAACGGCCTCCCCGGGCTCCGGAGGCCCTCCGGAGGCCCTCTGGAGGCCCTCCGGAGGCTGGAAATGCGCCCGTTTCTGGACTTCCGGTACTTCCGGTAGGCCCATTTTTCTCCCTCCCCAGGCTCTGGAGGCTTTCCTCGAGCCTCCGGGAGGGCCTCCCCTGGGCTCCGGAGGCCCTCCGGAAGCCAGAAATGGGCCCGTTTCTAGACTTACGGTTGGCCTGTTTTTCGCCCTCCCAGAGCCTCCGTGCAGGCCCTGCACTTACCTCACATCCAAAACGGGCCGTGTGGAGACTCCTGGGAGGGGAGGGGTGGGAGGGGTCAGCCAGTCCTTGCAACTACCGGTTCGGCGAACCAGATGAAAATTAACATCCGGTTCGCCCAAACCAGTCTGAACTGGCTGAATCCCACCCCTGCCAATTCCTGCGAGATGTCTCGTTGTCTAAGAGCGCCGTTTCCTTCCTTCTGTGTCCCAAGGTTATTCTCACATCCCATTGATGTGGGACAGTAGCCCCGTTCACCCTTTCAGAAGCAATGGCCATTTCAACCTTTCGGCTAGAATTCTTGACTTCTGCAAAATTGCTTTACAAATTGTCCTTTGAAAACTTTTCACAGCCCCACGAAGCAGCGTTCAGAGACCATTAGGCAAACTTTACTTTCTGCTTTCCTAAGGAAGTTTTCCAATTTTGTGTCCGATATGATTCATACAAGAGCCTACTTTTGAAACATTTAACAACTTTCGGTCATGTACTTGGAAGTTAAAACAAATCCCAGGCTGGCGGCAGAAGCGATGTTTTTTTTTTCATGATTAGGATAGCAGAAGTCTCTGGTTTTGCAAAGTCATCTGGTAGTTATCATAAACAGGCTTAAGGATCATATATATATATATCTAAACCTTTTGGCAAAAGTCCTTACAGTTTTCCAACACGAAGGAAAACAGATTAAACATAGATTCTCAAAGATTATAACACCAGACATGCAAAAGCTGAGGTCAAGAATTATGTTTTTCCCTTTAGCGGCGTGTTCTGGAAACATTTTTTATGAGAACATCAAGTTTCATTGATAATGAAACCGAATCATTTTCGATTTTGGGTGCCTCCAGAAGGAGAATTCTATGCAGATATCGCATGGAATGACAGTGTTTGGGCAGGTGGGCCTCGATTTATGACCAAATGGAGCCCAAAATTTCTATTGCTAAGTGAGACAATTGTTAAGTGAATTTTGCCACATTTTGTGACCGTTCTTGGCACAGTTGTTAAGCAAATCACTGCATTTTTTTAAGTTAGTGACCTGGTTGTCGAGTGAATCTGTCTTCCCCCTTGACTTTGCTTGTCAGAAAGTCGCCAAAGGGGACCACGTGACCCCGGGACACCGCGACCGTCATAAATGTGAACCAGTTGTCAAGCGTCCAAATTTTATTCACGTGACTGTGGGGATACTGCAGCCATCATAAGTTGTAAGAAAAATGGCTGTAAGTCCCTTTTTTCAGGGCCATTGTAACTTCAAATGGTCACTAACCAAATTGTTGTAAGTTGAGGACTATCTATATAGTATTTTTTCCCCCTAGATATTCTCAGAGAGCTAGACTACCTGGGGAATTCTGGGACTTGGTCCATGCATCTCTCTCTCTCTCTCTCTCTCTCTCTCTCTCTCTCTCTCTCTCTCTCTCTCTCTCTCTCTCTCTCTCTCTCTCTCTCTCTCTCTCTCTCTCTCTCTCTCTCTCTCTCTCTCTCCCTCCCTCCCTCCCTCCCTCCCTCCCTCTAATTATCTATCTATCATATATATCTATCTATCTATCTATCTATCTATCTATCTATCTATCTATCTATCTATCTATCTATCTATCTATCTATCCATCCATCCATCCATCCATCCATCCATCCATCCATCTATCATCTATCATCTCTCTTTCTATCATATATCTCCATCTCTCTCTCTCCCCCCCTCCCAGCCTCTACCTCTATGTCATGTATCTACCAACACAGAGAGACAGACATATCTATAACACATGTTTATATGGAATATGAAACAGACAAAAAGGCAATTTGTAAGTACTAACACCTACAGTTCTATTTCTCTAGATTTGCTGTGTATAAATCAAATTTATATCAATTTATATTTAAACATATTTAGAACTAAGAGTGGGACACAAATGCTTGGCAGGCTTAAAACCAGTGATGGGGCATGTGGCGTATTAAAGATCAATATTGATTGTTCATTGGCAGAAGCTCTGCTGCAGCATGAAAGCAAAAACATCTGTTTATGGAAGAAGAATAAGGCAGTAATAACGGGATAAGACAAAGGAGGTTTCCCTGATATATTAGCCCTGGGAGACTGCAGGTACCTACGGCTAAATTAGATCAATTTTTAACCTTACCAAGAAAAGTGTTTGTTCTTCTGTTGTATTCTTTGGGATAGTGCAATGGCCTGCATGGAAAAATGGCATAGCACCAGCTAGTCCTTGACTTACGACCACAATTTAGCCCAACATTTCTGTTGCTAAGCAAAACAGTTGTTAATTCATATGATAGGAGCTGTAGTGGCGCAGTGGTTAGAATGCAGCATTGCAGGCTAATTCTGCCGACTGCCAGGAGTTTGATCCTCATCGGCTTAAAGTTGACTCAGCCTTCTGTCCTTCTGAGGTCGGTAAAATGAGGACCCAGATTTTGGGGGGCAATAGGCTGACTCTGTAAACCACTTAGAGACAGCTGTAAAGCACCATGAAGCGGTATATACAGTAAGTCTAAGTGCTAGTGCTTCCTTCCTTCCTTCCCTTCCCTTCCCTTCCCTTCCCTTCCCTTCCCTTTCTTCCATGGTGCATAGTGGTTGGAATGCAGTATTGCAGGCAAACTCTGCCCACTGTCAGCAGTTCGATCCTGACTGGCTCAAGGTTGACTCAGCTTTCCATCTTTCCGAGGTGGGTAAAATGAGGACCCAGTTTGTTGGGGGCAAGATGCTGACTCTGTAAACCGCTTAGAGAGGGCTGGAAAGCACTGTGAAGCAGTATACAAGTCTAAGTGCTCTTGCTATTATAATGGAGGAAGGAAGTTTCTGTGTACAAAGCCAAGAAATTCAGGGAGATTTCAGCAAAGTGTCAGCCTGATTTTAAAAGTCAGCATTTCAGAGATAAAATATATTATGGTACAGGTAGTCATCAACTTACGACCACAATTGACCCCAAAATTTATGTTGCTAAGTGAGAAATTTGTTAAGTGAGGTTTGCCCCATTTTACGACTTTTCTTGCCGCAGTTGTTAAGTGAATCACTGTGGGTGTTAAATTAGGAACATGGTTTTTAAGTGAATCTGGCTTCCCCATTGACTTTGCTTAAGAGAAGTTTGCAAAAGGGGATCATGTGACCCCGGGACACTGCGACCGTCATAAATGTGAATCAGTTGTCAAGCATCCGAATGTAAATCACATGACCATAGTAGAGTGTTAATTTTGGAAAGTTACGAAAAGACTAAGGGTCCAAAGTTAAAGTTTTGAAGAAGTTTGTGAGAAGGGACAAAGAAAAAATGAAGTTAAGTTTTAGGACATTATTTGAAGGGATTAAAGATCAAGATTGTTATAAGTAAAAGGAAGGAAGATAAAGTTGGTTTATTTGTTCAAGATTAATATAGATATGTTATCTCTGGTAACTCTTACTGAACTTTTGATCAGGACTGAAATGGTGAGACTTTAAGGATTTGCTTATAGATAAGAGACGAGATTTGGGTAAAAGAATTCATTTGTTCTATTTTAAAGATAGGTGATAAATTACTAAAATTTGTTACACTTGTGAGGAAGGAAAGCCATTTTTTATATATTTCTTCTTTTTACTACATTTCTATATTTTCTATTTTTATTTCTATTATTTTCTTTTCCACACTTTTTTAGTTTTATTGTCTTTTTTTTTAGTTTGCCTTAGTTTTTATCTTTTTTACTTCTAATGTTTAATAACGTTACTATATAAAATTTAGTTGAGGCTGGCTTGGTTCTGATTCAAATGCAAGAGAGATGGAATATCTGTCTGGTTTTTTTAAAGCCAGGGGAATATAAGTGACGAAGGCTTCCTTCAGTACTAAAATGTCATAGTTGTATAATTCAATTCCATCTTAAGATCAGGTAAAGAAAATCTCATTTGTTACCATGGATACGAGACATTATTTCCATTTGTTCATTCGAGGCTTCATACTGGGTATGAAATTAAAGTGTAACAGAGTTTTATGGGGAAAATTAGCTCAGAAATGGGTAAGTATAATGGCAGAGCTGCCATTAAGTTGAATGGATTTTCATTTTCAGATCATATCAATTGCAAGATGGTTACTGCAATCCAATTGCTAGCATCTAATGGTGTGTGTGTGTGTGTGTGTGTGTGTGTGTGTGTGTGTGCGTGCGTGCGCGCGCGCGCGCGCACACACACACATCATTGTTTGATTGTTCCTGTTCTAAAAATTAAAAATTCTTTTTAAAAGCATGGAAACCATCCGATGGATGTTTTCCTTGGTTAATTTTTTTTTAATCTCCAAATATGAGTTCAAGGCTGACAAACATGCAAGATTTTTGTAACTATTTCTGTAACTATCTCAGGAGTACAACATCTTTCCCCGAGTGAATGCAGATAATTCAAAATATCTTTATCCTAAGGAAGCAATGCTTGTTACTGAAAAAACATACCATCTGAATTAGCTTTTCTATCTCATTTGAGGTCATCCTGCAGAATGGTGGGAATTACTCAGTGCAGTTCATTTCGTGACTGAAGTTACAACAGGGCTGAAAAAAGGCACTTACGACCATTTTTCACACTTACGACCATTGTAGCATCTCCATGGTCAAATTTCAGACGCTTGGCAACTGACTCATATTTATGACGGTGGCAGTGTCCCGGGGTCACGTGATCCCCTTTTGCAACCTTGATTACGAGCGTAATCAACGGGGAAGCCAGATTCACTCAACAACCGGGTTACTAACTTTACAACTGCAGTGATTCACTTCACAATGGTATCAAGAAAGGTCGTAAAATGAGGCAAAACTCATTGTCTCACTTACCAACAGAAATTTGTGGTCACAGGTCCAGGATACCTGTAGTTGTGACATCACCAATAGACCCACACTCACTGCTGAGTGAGAGCATGAGATTCTATGTGTTTTTGTAGAAAAGCGCTTAAGATAAATTTATTGTCTTATTAAAATAATGTTTATTTTCTCCGTGCTTCCTACTGCATTTTTCCAGATGCAACATTTCTTAGGTGTGTGAAAATATGCTTCTTTATAACTGGAAGAAACTAGAGGACAGAAACACAATAAGCAGAAGGTAACTCCTCTTTTCGAAGGAGTGTTTTATTTCAGGAGGCTTTTTAAATTTAGCTTGTGATAGCCGTTCCCCGTCCTCCGTCCAGAACAACTACTTATCCTGATTTGGGAAAAAACAAAATGAAAATGTCCTATTCTCTCTAGAAAAGCCATTTCCTTCAGCAACAAAGACAAATTCCCGTGTCTGTAACGCAGATTGTTTTTGCTACTATTTGCAAAAGAAAATATGGCCTCAGACGCTACGAGTTTGCAAAGAGCAAGATTGATGCAGAAGAAATAATGAGTTTTCCTAGATCTGACGGGTTCCGCCTCATTTTCATTACGATATCCTACAAAGATATATTTTTTTTAATTTGCTGACGGTCAGGTAAACCAGCAGATGGCATGGTTTGGTCTCCTCAGGACACCTGCCTGACCACAGAGTTAAATCTAAATGAGATTACAACCTTCTCTTCGTAAAGTTCAGTGACTTTGGGGGCAAGAATGTCCAAAACTTGAATTCCAAGCAATGTTCAAAATATCTATGAAATTTCAGCTGCTGAAGCAAAGGGGTTGTTTTGGCACCTTCATTGTGGGCAATTTGGAGTATTTTGGTGGACTCCCAGTGGCATCCAGAGAGAAACCAGGAGATGTAAGTTCTAGTTCCCCCTTATCTATGAAAGCCAGCTGGGTGAACTTGGACCAATCACCAGGAGTCAGTGAGTTCTAGTCCTGCCTTAGGCATGAAAACTTACCGGGTGACTTTGGGACAATCACCAGTAGATGGTGAGTTCTAGTCCCACCTTAGGCATGAAAGCCGGCTGGGTGACTTTGGGCCAATCACCAGGAGATGGTGAGTTCTAGTCCCACCTTAGGCATGAAAAGTAGCCGGGTGATTTTGGGCCAATCACCAGGAGATGGTGAGTTCTAATCCCTCTTTAGGCATGAAAGCCAGCTGGGTGACTTTGGGCCAATCACCAGGTGACAGTGAGTTCTAGTCCGACTTTAGGCATGAAAGCCAGCTGGGTGGCTAGGCCAGCCAACATCTCAACAGGGTTGAGGGGGAAAATAGGAAGAGGAATGAACATGAGGTATGTTCACCATCTTGAATATATAAAATAATAATAATAATAATGAATTTAAAAAATAATAGAGGCATTATATAAATAAATCAGTCTTGTAAATGATAACCAGCTGCTTCTGCGAGTCATTTATGATTGATCGTCATTAATAGAACAGAACTCAGCCTTCCTACCTGCCACTTCACAAGTGATTGCACCAGGGGTGGGTTCTAACTTACCTCACTGCCGGTTCGCTTCCTCCCGTGCCGCATGGCTGCGCCTCGTGGGTGCGCGTGTTTGCATGTGCAGTGCCGAAAATTCCCAAAAAATCCCCCCCCCAAAAGCCGAAAACAGGATGGCGGCGCATGCACAGTGCCGGCAACTCGGCTTCTGCGCATGCGCAGAAGAAAAAAAAAACCCCCCCCCCCAAAAATTTAAAAAAAGATTGCGGGGTCCACGGACCGGCACCGACCGAACCGGCTCCGTGACATCACCAGCGGGTTGCTACCTGTTCGGGCGAACCGGTCCAAACCGGGAGGAACCCACCTCTGGATTGCACCCAACCTGGAGATGTTTCTCCATTCCCAAGAACACTAGCACCTTCAACTTCCCACCGAACAAGATCGGAACAGGTTAAGACGCGTTAGGCAGATGTACCTGTTGCATGCCTTGGACACTTTGCTGCAAAAACTGGAGTTGCTGGTCTTTTGTCAAGCTCTCCTCGGTGCGAAACAGCTGGCCCTTCTCTTGCTTGAGAAGTTCTACCTCATTCCGGTAGGCATCGAGCTGCCATCGGAGACTGTCGTTCTCTTCCTTCAGGGCGTAAGTTTGAACGGCTAAGGCTGAGAGGAGGAGGAACAGGGTCGGTAATTAAGATAGAAGAACAAGATCTGACAGATGTTATGCCAGGACAAATAAAGGGACAGGAAGTTGCAGCTGCTCCTGTCAAAGAAATGAAATCGATGCTCTCTTGAGTTGGCTTGTTGACTCTGTCTTCTTCTGCAGGATTATAGCGGTCTACGAATTAACCAGGGAATGTCCAAGACCAACCAACCATTAGATAGAAACTTCTCCGTCTTTGGTGCTCTCTGAGCTTGGTTGTTTTCCTGTAGACGGTTCATTACCAAAAGTGAGTAACGTCATCAGTGCTACCAGTAGTAGAGAGTCCTTACCAGCACTGATGATGTTACCTAGTTTGGTGATGAAACATCTGCAAGAAAACAAGCAAGCTCAGAGAGCACCAAGGACCCCACAGTCCTCCTTCTTCTCCTCTCCACAAACCCCATTTCTTCCTAGCACTGATGATGTTACCTAGTTTGGTGATGAAACATCTGCAAGAAAACAAGCAAGCTCAGAGAACACCCAAGACCCAACAGTCCTTCTCCTCCTCTTCCTCCACTTTCTCTTCCTTGTCCTCCACCTCCTCCTCCTCCTCCTCCGCTCCTCAAACCCTCCTCCCTTTTAGTACTGATGATGCTACCTAGTTTGGTCATGAAACGTCTGCAAGAAAACAACCAAGAGCACCAAGGGCCCCTCATTTTAATCCTGAGCTATAAATATTCTCCTTTATTGGTACTTCTCTGTCTGGTAGACACCATCACCCCCCAGACACTCAAATAAAACAGTTTCCATACAGATTGTAAACATGGCTGAGGCTTCTAAGAAGACATAATCTAATATTAACCATTGCTTGGATCCCAAATCCTGATTCAAGCTTTCACACTAAGTAATACACTGTTTTTTGCATTAATTCTATTTCCTTTGAGCACCAGGGGTTCAATAACTCAATTCTTCTGCCAAATCTTGGTGAACACGAACTATACTTTACAAGGAAGTCCCTAACTATGGTTTGGTGGGAATGTTTGATTTTAACCACACAAGCCACACAAATAGACCTGAACCAAACACGTTTTCTTCTCCTGCAGGAAAAAGAAGCTGAAAATTAAATGTATCCAGGATGGTATTTATTTACAGCTTAGGAATGAATCTTAATATTTGGAGGTTTTTAAAATAATGTGTTTATTAATTTTCAAAATAAAACATTAAAAGACAAACTAACATAAAAGAAAAAAAGGGAAATGGAATAGCAAAACAAATGAAAGGGTGACAAAAACATTTATTTATTTGTTTAATTAATTAATTTGTATATCGCTCACCTCACTATCCAGAGTGACTGGAAAATACATCAAACAAATATATAACAAAAATGATCTCGGACTTTTTTCTAGCACAAACATTGGAGCTGTTGTGTTTGGGAGAATTTTCACTTGGAATCCAAAGAAAAACTTTAACAATAATAACAGAGTAACAGAGTTGGAAGGGACCTTAGAGGTCTTCTAGTCCAACCCCGTTTTACCTTCCTGGTTCCTCAGCCCAAGAAATACCAAATATCTGAATCTGCAGAAAAAGATGATTCAATGACAGCAAAAATAAAAAGTGAGAATGTGCCTTCCTGCCTGTTGAATACTGGAGTTTCCTGAACTTCTTTTCTTCATATACTGAATTAATTTAATATTATTTTGTATCCTTTTTCTGCTTCTGGTCTCATTTATGCAACCATTTTGGTCCACGGGCGCCAATACCAAATTTTGGTTTTCAATCTGCCTCCCCAGCCCAGAGGTGGGTTCCTCCCGGTTCAGACCGGTTCGCCCGAACCGGTAGCGACCCGCTGGTGACGTCACAATGATGTCACGGATCCGGTTCGGTTGGTGCCGGTCCATGGGCGCCGCCATCTTTTTTTTTGAGGTTTTTTTTTATTTTTATTTTTAAAAAATTAATTTATTTTTTTCTTCTGCGCATGCGCAGAAGCCGAGTTTCCGGCACTGCGCATGCGTCGCCATCTTGTTTTCAGCTTTTTTTTGGAATTTTTAATTTTTTTTGCACTGCGCATGCGGGAGGAAGCGAACCGGCAGTGAGGTAAGTTAGAATCCACTCCTGCCCCAGCCTTAATTTGGCTCAATATTATCCTGAATGACCTTGCAGTAAAATCTTTGCACGAGGAAAAAAACGAAATATTTCAGATCACAGATTCAGTTCTTTTATGCCCTAAACACGAGTCCTGTTTTTAAAGCGTCTTATTCCGACTGGCCTTCAAAGAAATGGTTCCTTTTATCGGTTTTTAAAGTCTGAAGACTGGAGACTCCATGCAGAAATGTTTCTGAGTCGCCAGCTAATTTTTATTTTTGTTCGTCGGATTCGGCTAATGCGGGAGCTGAACGTTTATCGCAAATGTTTATTTGAAAGCATTTATCTTATTTCTGAAGTGAAAGATAAGAGTCCCTCGGGCTGAGGGAGACTTCAACCGTCTTGTCTTCTTAGCAACCAAACATTGAAGGACTTTGCTTTGGGGGGGGGGGGATTCAACTTACCAGCTGCTGATAGCTGTGGATTTCCCTGGGAATTTTTTCATTCAACCATTAAACCTGATTTAATTTTTCAAGAAGGAGCCAAGTTCAGCTATAAATATTGGTCACCTGCTGTGACCAATTACTGAAGGCTCGGCCTGCACAATGAACTACAAAGATTATTCAAGAAGCTTATCATGTTACTTTCTTTAAAAAACAAGCCAACCCAATTTCTCTTCCAAAAGTGATTTGAAATGTTGCCTCTGTCTTTTAATACAGCTAGACCTCGACTTACGGCCATAATTGAGCCAAAAATTTTCATTCATAAACAAGATAGTTGTTAAGAGAGTTTCGCTCCGTTTTGCAACCGTGGTTGTTAAGTGAATTGCTGCAATTGTTCAGTTAGGAACACGGTCGTTAAATGAATCGGGCTTCCCCATTGACTTTGCTTGCCAGAATGTCGCACAAGGGGATTATGTAACCCCGGGACTCTGCAACCGTCATAAATATGAGTCAGTGGCCAATGGCTGGAGTTTTGATCATGTGACCATGGGGATGCTGCAACGGTCGTAAGTGTGAAAAACGGTCGTAAGTCACTTTTTTCAGAGCTGTTGAAACTTTGAACAGTCACTAAACGAATTGTTGTAAGTCAAGGACTATGTGTAAATGGCAATATTTTGGAGCAAAGGTGTGTGGTTCTCTCTCATACACACAGGACCTCTTCAACTGCCTTCAAAGGCTTCTCCACAGGTTAAAAATAAAATAAAATTAACAGGCCATGACTGTGTGATTAAAGTCCCACCTCCTTTTTTAAATAGGAGGCATAAAAAAATAAAATTCAATTGCTAAGCAACGCATTGTAAAGCCTTAGTAAGACCACACCTAGAGGAGTACTGCGTCCAGTTTTGGTCCCCACACTATAAAAAAGATGTTGAGACTCTAGAAAGATTGCAGAGAAGAGCAACCAAGAGGATTAGGGGACTGGAGGCTAAAACATATGATGAACGGTTGCAGGAACTGGGCATGGCTAGTCTAGTGAAGAGAAGGACCAGGGGTGACATGATAGCAGTCTTCCAATATTTGAGGGGCTGCCACAGAGAGGAAGGGATCAAGCTATTCTCCAAAGCACCTGAAGGCCAGACAAGGAACAATGGATGGAAACTGATCAAGGAGAGATTCAACCTGGAAATAAGGAGAAATTTTCTGACAGCGAGACCAATCAACCCATGGAACGGAAGTTGCCTTCAGAAGTTGTGGCAGCTTCATCACTGGAGGCTTTCAAGAAGAGACTGGACTGCCATTTGTCAGAAATGGTGTAGGGTCTCCTGCTTGAGCAAGGGGTTGGACTAGATGACCTACAAGGTCCCTTCCAATTCTGTTAATCTGTTAATCTAATCTGTTAAAATGAGTTACACCCGATTTTATGATCTTTATTACCACAGTTGTTAAGCAAAGCACTGCCGCTGTTAAGTGAATCCCACGATCATTAAGTGAATCCAGTTTCCCCTTGGCTTAATGGAAAGCAGCTGGCAAGTCCTCAAAGAGTGATCACATGACCCTAGGGTGCTGCAATCATTGTATAGACTGTATAAGAGCCGAGGTGGCGCAGTGGTTAGAGTGCAGCACTGCAGGCTACTTCAGCTGACTGCTAGCTGCAGTTCGGCGGTTCAAATCTCACCGGCTCAAGGTTGACTCAGCCTTCCCTCCTTCCGAGGTGGGTAAAATGAGGACCCAGATTGTTGGGGGCAATATGCTGACTCTGTGAACCGCTTAGAGAGGGCTGTAAAAGCACTGTGAAGCGGTATATAAGTCTAAGTGCTATTGCTATTGCTATAAATAACACAAAAATACGACTTCATTTGGTTGTTGTTTACCGCCTAATTGTTGGTCTGGTATTATAAGGACCCTCTTGCCAGCAATCAACACCCACATAAGTAGAGATTAACACTAGTATTGATACTTAACTAACAATCAAATAATAAAAATATTCCAATCAAGGAATTACCAACTCAGACAAACAATCAAAAGTAAACAAACCTAGTCAAGGAACCACAAGAACATTCCCACCAAGCCACCATATATAAAATAAGGGTAAATCCAACCCCCTTCTAGAACTGATGATGTTACCTAGTTGGGTAATAAAATGCCTGCAAGAAAATAGTTGGAGGTCTTCTAGTCCAGCCCCCTGCTCAAGCAGGACCCTCTATACCATTTCAGACAAATGGTTATCCAATCTCTTCTTAAAAAACCTCCAGTGATGGAGCAGCCACAACTTCTGGAGGCAAACTGTTCCACTGATTAATTGTTCTTACTATCAGGAAATTTCTCTTTAGTTCTAGGTTGCTTTTCTTCTTAATTAGTTCCCATCCATTGCTTCTTGACTTCTCTTCTGATGCTTTGGAGAATAGGTTGACCCCCTCTTCTTTGGGGCAGCCCCTCAAATATTGGAACACTATCATTCACCCCTAGTCCTTCTCTTCATTAAACTAGACATACCCAATTCCAGCAACCGTTCTTCATATGTTTTAGCCTTCAGTCCCCTAATCATCTTTGTTGCTCTTCTCTGCACTCTTTCTAGAGTCTCAACATCTTTTTTACATCGTGGTGACCAAAACTGGATGAGATATTCCAAGTGTGGTCTTACCAAGGTATTATAAAGTGATACAAATAATTCACGTGATCTCGATTCTGTCCCTCTGTAAATACAGCCTAGGATTGTGTTGGCTTTTTTGGCAGCTGTAGCACATGGCTGGCTCATATTTAAGTGATTGTCCACTAGGACTCCAAGATCCATCTCACAGTTACTACAGTTGAGCCAAACTACCAAGTCCAGAGAGCACCAAGGACTCAACCCTGAACCCTCAACCCTCAAAAGTTCAACCCTGATCTATAAATTTTCTCTTGTATTGAAATTTTGAAATGTTCCTGACTTTCAGATTCTTCATGATCTATAGATTTGTCCGGCGGTTCTCTGGAATCCAGCCATTTTAATGGTATATTGGCACGATAGATATTAAGACATTCCTAGATCCAATCTTCTGCCCTGCTTATAGTCTGTAGAGATTCTCCATCATCCAGGTCATGGAATAAGGAAAATGTTTCCTTTTCCCTTTCCTTCTCTTCCCTTTCTTCCTTTCCTTTCCTTTCCTTTCCTTTCCTTTCCTTTCCTTTCCTTTCCTCTCCCCTCCCCTCCCCTCCCCTCCTCTCTTCTCCTCACCATGGTCCCAAAGGTGCTTTTTCAGGAGGCAACTGGACTTTCTTGTTTTTTCTTTTTCCTTTTGGAGACGTTTTCCTTCTCATCCAAGAAACTTCTTCAGCTCTGACTGGATGGTGGGGAATGGAAGGATTTATACTCCTTGCAGACAGCTGGTCATTTGCATCCTTTTAGAGGGTCATTGAGGCCACTTGGAGGTTCATCTGTGTCCTCAGGGTCACCTGAGTAGTGCAAATGGCTGTGGAGTCTTCTTGGCTGCAGGATGTTGATAAACAGAGGAAAC
>QLTV01001681.1:691757-728977 GCA_003457575.1 Thermophis baileyi
GATGGATGGATGGATGGATGGATGGATGGATGGATGGATGGATGGATGGATGGATGGATGGATGGATGGATGGATGGATGGATGGGTGGGTGGGTAGATGGATGGATGGATGGATGGATGGATGGATGGATGGATGGATGGATGGATGGACGGACGGACAGACAGATGGCTGGGTGGGTGAGATTGAAGGTGGGTGGGTGGGTAGATGGATGGATGGGTGGGTGGACGGACTTTCAGACGAACGGATGGGTGAGTGGGTGGATGGGTGGGTGGGATGGAAGGTGGCACGCGGAGCCATATCTGAGGGCACACAAGGCGTTGCCCTATGTCAGCTCCAGCACGCATGTGCACACTGGCCAGCTGATTTTCAGCCTTCCGGAGGGCGGGGGGAAGGTCGTTTTCGCCTTCCCCAGGCTTCAGGAAAGCCTCTGGCGCCTGTGGATGGCAAAAAATGGACCCAACGGCCCAACCGGAAGTTCCGAAAGCCTCCTGAAGCCTGGGGAGGGTGAAAACGGCCCAACAGCCCAACTGGAAGTTTGTTTCCGAACTTCCGGTTGGGCCGTTGGGTCCGTTTTTCGCCATCCACAGGCTCCAGAGGCTTTCCTGAAGCCTGGGGAAGGCGAAAACAACCTCCCCCCCACCCTCCGGAAGGCCGAAAATCAGCTGGAATCCATTTTTCGCCATCCACAGGCTCCGGATGCTTCAGTGAGTCCTGCGCACATGCACGGGGGGGGCAGCACGGGGGGTTGTGTGCGCATGTGCGGGGGGCATTGCATTATGGGTGTGGGCACGCGCGCATGCGCTATCACACGCGCGCGCACCCTTTTGGCACCCGAGCAAAAAAAGGTTCACCATCACTGGTCTAGGGTCTCTTGCTCGAGCAACGGGTTGGACTAGAAGATCTCTAAGGTCCCTTCCAATTCTGATAATGTTCTATGAAATGTTTTCATTCCTACCGTTTCTGGATGCGGGAGGTTTAGTTATGATGAAGGATCCTCTAGTAACTTTTTGGACAGGGTCCCCGTTATAGAGATGCTTCCTTTGAAGATAACCCAGATTCAGTTATCTTTGGAGCAGAAATTGTCATTCTCATACAGGTCGATGGACTGCACAATTAAACCTCATGATATTTTTGGTGTAGCCGTCCAAGTGCTGCTCTGATCAACTTTATCTCTGGAACCTTGACTGCCTTGGTCACCTTCTGGATCAAGGTTCATCAAACTTTAAGATGGATGGACTTCAACTCCCAGAATTCCCTAGCCAATTCTGGGAGTTGAAGTCCACCCATCTTAAAGTTGCCAAGTTTGAGAAACACTGTTTTAGATCTAGAATGACATGGTTCACTTCCTTCCAGTTCTTCTTCACAAGTGACCTCTTGGAGATTCGGTTAGAACTGAAGAAGCTTCTTGGATGAGAAGTGAAATGTTTACAAGGAAAAAACCCCAAGAAAGTCCAGTGGCCTTTTCAAGAAAAGCACCTTTAGGACAACCATGACCTGGATGGTTGAGAGTCTCCATAGACATTTGACCACTTGGAGATGATCAACGCTGAACGGAATGGGACACTGCAACTATTTCTCTCTTAGAGATTGAGAAGGTTTTATATTTTCAGGTCCTTCCTAAGTTTTTGTCAGATGTCGAAAGAAAGTTTTCAGATAGTTATGCTCCATTTTCATCGTTAGCATATTCACATCTGAAGAACTGAACTCAACAGAGTAATTTCCCAAGATTAAGCAACGATAGGGATGGGTGGAAAATTAATTATCCCGATATGCATTAATAACAATATTAATTATCATCCTGACATTATTTTGCCACCGAATTAATAGGCTGCCAAAGTGTCGTGATTTTTTTTCCCTCTCTCTCTTTTGGGACCTCAAATAACGCTTGACAGACTCTTTAATGAAGTTGTACTCTTTACCGGAGAACGTCAGAAGCAGGTTGAAGCACTTAGATGGCAGATGGTAGATGGCGAGACTTCAATGATGAGCAGGGTTTTGTTTTGTTTTTCGTGGTGGCCTCACTACCTTGCTATTTGTAGAAGGCCTTAGTGGACAGAAGAAGGGCAAAAACAAATTGCTCTTCCAAGGGCTCCATCTCTGAGGTCAAGTCAAGAATGTTGAACGACACCGAAACCTGCAAATAATTGCAGAGAGCAGAGAGATTTTTCTGAAGGAAGGCTGTAGGTACTGTTATTATTCTTGCAGAAAAAGCCAACTCACAGCCAGGTTTGATGGCTGTCACTATCCATTTCCCATAAGGGAGAAAGATGGCCTCAGAAGGCCAAACCACAGTTGTTGGTTTCCTCAGAATTACGCCGTTTGGGTCAAGGAGCAGGCAAGAAGTCTTCAATCACCCAAAGAATATGGAGCCATTTCAAAGCTGGCATTGAGGGACGGTGGAGAAAAGCGAATCGTTTGATTCAAGTGGAAAGCAGAGATGGATTTTGTAAGAAAAGATATATCTGGGAAGGGAGTACTTTATTTCTATGGGGAATAAAGAGCGGTGGATCTCTATGCAAGGCACGTAAGCAGGGGTGGTACTCACTTACCTTCCCTACCGGTTCGCAAATGTGAGCACGCGCTCACCTCCTCCGCACATGCGCACAGCCTCCCGTGCATGCTCTTAACTCGTGAGCATGCCTTCCGCGCATGTGCCCAGCCACGAAAACGTGGCTAAATAGGACGGCATTACGTCTGAGCGGGTGGGCAGGCCCACCCACACGCTACCGGTTCTCCTAAACCGGTCCGAACCGGCAGAATACCACCTCTGCACGTAAGTTTCCTGCTTGACACTGACAGCTACAAAAAAAAACCAACCCTTCCTTTCAGATATTTCTTTTAAATCTAAATTTTTTAACAAGTTAAAACCGATATCGGCAAAGAAACAAAGAAAATAAGAGAGAATCGTGAATAAATACGAACGAAACTAGAAAAGGAAGTAGAAATAGAAAAGATTATAATTAAGCAGCTTCCAAACTTTTTTTTACAGCGGTTATAAATGAATTTATACAGGTAGTCCTCGACTTACAATCGTTCATTTAGTGGCCACTCAAAGTTACAAGGGCACTGAAAAAAGTAAGTTATGACCATTTTTCACACAACCATTGCAACATCGCTATGATCAGAGCCGAGGTGGCGCAGTGGTTAGAGTGCAGTACTGCAGGCTACTTCAGCTGACTGTTCAGCAGTTCAGCGGTTCAAATCTCACCGGCTCAAGGTTGACTCAGCCTTCCATCCTTCCGAGGTGGGTAAAATGAGGACCCAGATTGTTGGGGGCAATATGCTGACTCTGTGAACCGCTTACAGAGTGCTGTAAAGCACTGTAAAGCGGTATATAAGTCTAAGTGCTATTGCTATTGCTATCAAAATTCAGACGCCTGGCAACTGACTCATATTTATGACGGTTGCATGCGATCCTCTTCTGAGACTTTCTGACGAGCAAAGTCAATGGGGCAGTCAGATTCGCTTAACAACCGTGTCACTAACTTAACAACTGCAGTGATTCACTCAACAACCGTGGCAAGAAAGGTCGCAAAATGGGGCAAAACCAACTTAACAATTGTCTTGCTTAGCAACAGTCGTAACTCAAGGCCTACCTGTACTTGACCCTTTCTCTCTCTAAGGCAGTGGTTCTCAACCTTTCTAATGCCGCGACCCCCGCCCTGCCACCGTGACCCCCACCCCATGCGCGATGAGGTGACAATGGGGGCGTGGCAACAAGATGGCGGGTTAGAGTGCGCTTAGGCGACCCCTGTGAAAGGGTCGTTTGACCCCCAAAGGGGTTGCGACCCACAGGTTGAGAACCGCTGCTCTAAGGGCTTATCCTTAAATATGCATATAGAACTGTAGTGTCAATTATCTTTGCAATTTACTCAAAGATTGTCCCATCAAATGGAGAACATTAGTAAGGACCAGGGGTGAAATGCTCCCGGTTCGCTCGTGCCTGTCGGTCGCCGTAGAGCCAGTCACCAAGGTAGCGTGAGGCTCCGCCTACCCGTCCAGATGCCGCTATTTTGGGTTCTTTTACCCTCTGCGCATGCGCAAAGCATTCTGCGCATGCGCAGAGGGTAGAAGAACCCAAATGGCGGCGTCCGGGCTACCAGCTGTCCAGCGACCCGCAGGCACGGCTGAAACGGGACCTTTTCACCCCTGCAGTGACGGTGGCACCAAAATGGCGGGCTAACGCGCGCAGAGACCCCTGTGAAATGGTCGTTCGACCCCCAAAGGGGTCGCGACCCACAGGTTGAGAACCGCTGCTCTAAGGTTACATCATCATTCCCTTCTTTCCATAAACTACTCTTTCTAATCTTCAAACCCATAAATCACAAGTTCATTTTTCTATTTTTCTTCCCAGCCAAAAATCCATAAGGACTTCTCCAGTCTCTAACCAATTTAGTTGTTGATCTTTCTGTAATGTAACGAGTTAATTTTTGCCATCTCTGTTTAATTCCATCATTTTCACCCACCATTCCTCCGCTTTTGAAGTCTCTCCATTTTTGCTTAATAGTCCTGCAATAGTGATCATATGTAAAACCTGCTTTGAGATTTTTCAGGGGACTTGGCCTACAAATGTTGTTGAATAAGTCAATAAAATTCCTTTTATGTTAGCAGGTTGATGGGAGCAGTAATGTTGGCCCATCGATGACATGGACAGAGAACAAGAGAGGTGACAAGCAAGGATGGGAACAGACATCAGCAGATAAAATAATAGCAAGCCAAGCTTTTCATGAAGCATTTAGCAACAGATCAGGAACAACTTGGAATACAGCATCCAGTTTTGGTCACCACAATTTAAAAAAGATGCTGATACTCTGGAAAGAGTGCAGAGAAGAGCAACAAAGAGGATTAAGGGGCTGGAGGCTAAAACATATGAAGAACGGTTGCAGGAACTGGGTATCTCCAGTTTAATGAAAACAAGGACTGGGGTGATAGCAGTGTTCCAAGATCTGAGGGGTTGCCACAAAGAAGAAGGGGACAACCTATTCTCCAAAGCACCTGAAGGGAGGAGAAGAAGCAATGGATGGAAACTAACCGAGGAGAGAAGCAACCTAGAACTAAGGAGAAATTTCCTGACTGGGAAACAATTCATCAGTGGAACAGCTTGCCTCCAGAAGTTGTTGGTGCTCCATCACCGGAGGTTTTCAAGAAGAGATTGGACAACCATTTATCTGAAATGGTACAGGGTCTCCTGCCTGAGCAGGGGGTTGGACTAGAAGACCTTCAAGGTCCCTTCCAACTCTGTTGTTCTGTTATTCTGTCTACCAAAAAGGAGAAGGAAGAGAAGTACAATGTGTTTTGGAGGAAGCATCAAACTATGCTGGTCCAGGCACAGATGCCAAATCACGATGAACTTGATATATTCTAGGCGGCTGTCAGAAGCTCATCAAGGCTTGTCACTCAAGCTACATCAGAAATTCTTCTGAAGAGCTACGGAATCTTTTCTAGCTTGAAAATGGGAATTTTGAAAGGCTTAGCCGTTTATTGGGCAATTTCCCTGCCTCTGACAGCCAAGAAGCAAAGGCCTGGAGATTTCCTGAGCTGCTGAAGGAAAGGCAGGATACGCAGTATGTCTCACAAACAAATGCACAACAGCATATCCCACTTGTGATATGCTACAGAGGCCACACCGCAATACAAGACGGCCTATCATCACGAGAACTACATTTAAAAAAAAACGGAAATGAACGCTTGGAACTCCCATTCATCCACAAAAATCTCTTCTCCACTGGAAAAAAAAAAGAGAGAGATGTATTTAGCCATTCTGTTTGCACAAATGCTCTTATCGGTGGATACAGCTTGCTCTCATTGTTTGCCTTCCTTGGAAAGGAAACAATTCAATTGCTAAAATGCCTCTTTTATACCTAGAGAGTACTTGAATTTCCACCTGTCTCAGACCCCGTCAGAAAATCTGCGCAAACATGTATTCTGAGGATTGGCGTTAATAATTCAGAAGCTTTATTTGGGCAATAAAAAGAGGGTATTCAGAAAATTAAGGGAGATTTTAGGTTTGGACAACTCTTCCAACCCTATTATTCTATGTTCTATAATAAACACCCAGGTAGCCGCTTATATCCAGGTGCTAATTTTTACAGCATTCCAGATTTAATCCTAAATTGGCCCAGCTAACCCTGGTAGCTTCATATGACATCTGGGAATTCTAGAACAGTTGGTACCACATTATAATGCCTTGGTAAGACCAAATGTGAATTACTGCATCCAGTTTTGGTCGCCACAATACAAAAAAAGATGTTGAGACTCTGGAAAAAGTGTAGAGAAGAGCAACAAAAATGATTAAAGCAGGGGTGGGTTCTAACTCACCTTGCTGCCGGTTCGCTTCCTCCCGTGCTGCATGGCCGCGCCGCGTGGGCGTGTGTACGCTTTGCACACGCACGCGCATGCGCAGTACAAAAAAATAAAAAAAATTCAAAAAAAAAGATGGCGGCACCCACGGACCGGCACCGACCGAACCGGATCGGTGACATCATCATGACATCACCAGCGGGTCGCTACCGGTTTGGGAGAACCGGTCCGAACCGGGAGGAACCCACCTCTGGATTAAAGGCCTGGAGACTAAAATATATGAAGAACAGTTGCAGGAATTGGGTATGTCTAGTCTAGTCTAGTGAAAATAAGGGCTAAGGATGACATGATAGCAATCTTCCAATATTTGAGGGGCTGCCACAAAGAAGAGGGGGATGACCTATTTTCCAAAGCACCAGAAGGCCAGACAAGAAGCAACGGACGGAAACTAATTTGTCGTAACTATAAACGGTCACTAAGCCAGCAGTCATAAGTTGAGAGCAGCCTGGAATCAACGCCCAATTCAGAATAAGTTGAATGTTTTGCCATTCAAGACATGGACACAATAGGCCATTTGTGCAAACTTGTATATCCAATTAAGACGTATCATTGATGTATTAAACACAAGGGGAAACTATGATGATTATGAAATGTTTTATTTCCATATCCTTATTTTGTTTGTTTCTCAAAAAAAAAAAAAAAAAGGAAGTTCAATTTTATACGATGTTGCAAACTTTAGGAAACATCGATTCAAAAGCAAACCCGATACACGAATTTCAAAACGTATTGTGAACGGCTCGAATCGTATTTAAAAACCTTGGCATTTCTGTCTGCAAACCACGGTTATACTTAATCAACATCACAGGTGAAATATTATATGCAATGTAGATGATTTATTTCCAAAACACACAATTTTGAGATCCCTGACATTAAATGTTTCCCCAGAAATGATTGTTGTACATCTGGTTCTTTCGTTTATGTACTTGTGTACGTTCTGTCGCTGAGAACCGTTAAATATTTTATATTTAATCATGGCATATGAAATGTTTGCACATTAGATGGGGCATGAATAAAACATCAGCCCAATAATCATCGCTCATAGTTTTCAGAAACTATGTCCCGCGTCACCTGAAAAAAAAGAAAAAATGAAAAGCCAACTTTTCATTTTTCTTCGTCTTGACTGGAAGAATGTGTTTGAAACGGTCACTGTGTTTTTATTTTAAGAAGATAAAAATAAATTCAGGACGGCTGTTATTCTGATTATGGTTTTATAAAGAAGGGCCATTAAAGCAATAGAGCTGATTAGGGTTTTGCCAAAGAAAAACATGCCAGCATTTCAATATTGGAAGGAACTCATCTGCTAAGTGTGCATATTTGCAGAAAAATCAATGGGATGCAGTTCCTGCCAAAATTTTGCACCAGATTCCTCTTTCTGGACTGGAATCCACTTTGGAAAATTAATAGATTTGGGGGGGGGAAGAACCCGGCAATTTACATATCATTCTTGACATTTGCCTGTCTGTTTATCGCAATGATTTCTCCTTCAAACGCATGCTGCATCCCCAGGGCAGCCGACACAAAATAATGCACAATTAGTCCTTGACGTACAGCAGTTTGTTTAGTGACTGAAGTCACAACGGCCCTGAAAAAAGGGACTTTTATGATCGTTTTTCACACTTACGACCGGTAGTGGGTTTCACTTATCTTTGCTACTGGTTCGGGAACGGGAGTGCATGGGGGCACACGCTTCTTGCGCGCGCAACACTTCTGCGCATGTGCAGAAGCTTCTGCGCATGTGCAGAGCATTTTTGATGACGTCTGGGCGGGTGGGCGGAGCCTCCCGCTACCACCACTACCGGTTCGCCGAACTGGTGCGAACCGGTAGCAACCCTCCACTGCTTATGACCTTTGCAGCAACCCTGTGGTCACATGATCAAAATTCGGATGCTTGGCAACTGGCATGTACTTATGACGGTTGCAGTGTCCCGGGGTCACGTGATCCCCTTTTGAGACCTTCCAACGAGCGAAGTCAAGGGGGAAGCCAAGATTCACTTCACAAGCGTGGGACTGACTTAAGAACTGCAGTGATTCCCTTAACAACCGTGTCGAGGACGGTCCTAAAATGGGGCAAAACTCACTTCACCACGGCCTCACTTAGCAACAGAAATTTTGGGCTCAACTGTGGTCGTACGTTCGAGGAGTATTTGCACTTCAGTAACACAGAGCTACCTCTGTGTACCAGAAGAACTGGAGGCTGTGTGCAGCGATGGGAGAGGCTGTGAGAAGGAAGAGCTACTTCCTTCTCATTAGTATACAGGTAGTCCATGACTTACAACTGTTTGTTTAGTGACCACTCAAAGTTATAACGGCACTGAAAAAAATATGACTTATGACTGATATTCATACTTAGGATAGAGAGAACTAACTGCAGCAGATACATCATGTACCGAGCAGTTAAAGTTGAATCTTCTCTTAAAAGAATACTATGTAAGAATACAGTTTAATCCCTGGTGCTCTCTGAGCTGGGTTGCTTTCTTACAGACGTACTGATGATGTTACCTAGTTGGGTCATGAAACATCTGCAAGAAAACAACCCAGCTCAGAGAACACCAGAGACCCAACACCTCAACCCTGAGCTAAATATATTATCTTCTACTGGAATACTGTTTATAGTCTTGGTTCTCTTCTTTCTGATGACGAGTTTTATTCTTTGGATGCTCGTTTAGTGACATCTCTTTCTTACAAACCACTACAAACATGTTCCTCACATTTTTAGCTTACATATTAGATAGATTTGATCTTTCTCAAGGCTACTTAATGTGGTATTTTGTTCCCACAGTGGTCCTACCAGGTCCCTGTGCTAGGTCTCCAAAGTAGAACATTAGAAGCTTGTCCTTCATGTTCTCTTGAGCGGACATTAGGAAATTTACTGCCCTGAGAATAAATGTAGTGTTTTGATAGCAACCATTCTATCTAAACCCATCAAGATGGATAGCTACATATCATGCACCTAAAAACAAGAGAAGAAGCAATGGATGGAAACTAATGAAGGAGAGAAGCAACCTGGAAGTAAGGAGACATTTCCTGACAGTGAAGACAATTAACCAGTGGAACAGCTTGCCACCAGAAGTTGTGAATGCTGCAACATTGGAGGCTTTCAAGAAGAGATTGGACAACCATTTGTCAGGAATGCTATAGGCTTTCCTGCTTGAGCAGGGGGTTGGACTAGAAGACCTCCAAGGTCCCTTCCAACTCTGTTATGTACGCAGTATGTAAAAAAAACTGTAGCAGTTCATCTATCCTGAATTTTCCACCCTTTAGATTCAGAAGATGTCTCAAATTTTCAAATTTTGCCCAAATGGCTGTCATAACCTCCTTTTTTTTTGCCTCAAATACAGTCAAATATAGCCTCTGGAGGTAGATCCAATCCTTGCACGCATTTTTCTTCATTTTTTTTTTCTTAACTGCACAAGATCATTTTTTTTAAAGGTGCCTTCCAAATATATATTTGTCCGAGCCATAAATTTGCGTAACTCTTTGGCAGCCACTCTGGCAGTCTGACATTTTTTTTATTTTATTATTCTCATCTTCATGACACGCGGTATATAATTTCTCCTTTGAAAACAGATTGATGGGGTCATCAAGTTACCTGCAACACCTGAAGATCTTGTTCCTTGTCACTCACCGACAGCTGAGCAACTGTCGGTGCTTCTATCAGGGCAGAAATTTCTGCCCCAATTTTTATCTCTTTGCCTCTCTATATAAACATAAATGCTCTTGTTCATATCAGCGGACAGAGGTAATACAGGTAGTCCTCGGACTTATAACCATACATTTAGTGACAGTTTGAAATTACAACGCCACTGAAAAAGGGTCATGACCATATTTCACACTTAGGACCATAGTAGCATTCCCATGGTCACATAATCAAAATCCAGATGCTTGGCACAACTGACTCATATTTATGACGGTTGCAGTGTCTCGGGGCTCATGTGATCCCCTTTTGCGACCTTCTGACGAGCCGAGTCAATGGGGAAGCCAGATTCACTTAACAACCGTGTCAAGAACGGTTGGTAATATGAGGCAAAACTCACTTGACATCTTTCTCGCTTAGCCACAGAAATTTGGGGCTCCATTGTGGTCGTAAGTCAAGGACCGCCTGTATCCTCCCACTGCTTTTCTCCATTCTTCTATTTTCTTCAGCTCAACTAACAAACAGTAGTAACTTTGCTCACCTTGAGATTGAAAAGGCTTGCTCCTTGTTCTTCGCAACAATGCTCACAAGACATGAAACCATAGACAATGACTAAACTGCAACTACTTACCCACGTGATTACACGCCTATCACCATTAAAACCACTAACACAACCACCACAACAAAAGCCTTATAGGGCTAACTGGGTTTACTTACATTGAGTGAGGATGCCCATCAAAGCATTCTTAAAGTTGTCCTTGGCTTGGTCCATTTCTTGTTCATGGGTGGCTTTTTCGTTCATGAGTCGACGGACGTGGCTGTTGGCCGATTGCACCATCGAGTAGAACTGGTTAGACGTGCGCCGGTTCACCTCCCCTCGTTCGATCCAGGTCAGTAACACTACTATAGCCTCAGAGAACTTGCTGTCATCTGGAACAAACCCATTTGAGAAAAGCCAAAATTACGGTCACACGTTCGTTGGGCGACGAATAGATTTCAGCCCTTACGAATTGTCCCATTAAGAATATTTATGACGTTATCTCAGACTAGGTTGGGCTTCGCGCGTGTCTCATTATAACCCTTTATAAATTGCCCTCTAAAGCAATGATTATCAGGAGTGCCGTAAATGGTGTGGCTCGGATTTTCATTCATTCCTTATGCTGTCGTCGCGATGTGAAGTAGGTTCACCGGGGGAATAATTAAACTGCGAAGTATCTTTTAAGATTCCACCCAACCAGAGTGAAAGGAAGACGAAGTGTTTGCAGATCCACACTTAATCTTTCCAACAGGATCCTTGAGTGTGCAACTGTTTTACAAGGCCACCCCCTGCAGACACGAGTGATTCCAGATGAGAAGTTTCCATCACTGTCACGCTGCGCTGAGACCTGTGTGAAGCAGAAGGCATGTTGTGCTGGCGTATGAAACCTCCTGATTTCCACGGAAAAAGAAAGATGAAATGTAAGACTTATAATTGTTGCCTCTCCTTAATGGTCTACCCTCAAACGTAAGACAGTGTTACATCCCTGAATCAATTGGTAGGGTTGATGATTCAGAGATGTCACTGGCTTATGTTGAGGGTAGACCAGAGGTGGTATTCAGCCGGTTCTGTCTGGATCGCCCGAACCGGTAGCGGAAATTGCGGGTGGCTCCGCCCACCCACTCCGGCTCAAAAACGTGCTTTTGAGGCACGTTTTTGAGGCTGTGCGCATGCACGGAAGGGCGTGCGCATGTGCGCTCACATTTGCGAACTGGTAGGGAAGGTAAGTGAATACCATACCTGGGGTAGACCATTAAAGAGAGGTTGGCCCTAAGCCTGACTCAACTGAAAAAGTTTCTTAGATGAGGAGCGAAATGTCTTCAAGGGGAAAAAAACCCCAAGAAAGCCCAGTTGCCTTTTGAAAACCATCTTTGGGACAACCCTGACCTGGAGGATTGAGAATCTCCACAAACACCTTAACTCAATCTCACATGTCTACGACAAAAGATTGAAAAAGCTCACAAAGGCACCAACTGTCTGAGGAAGGATCCTTGTGGACCAGAAGCATGATCTCCAGGAACTTCGAGGAGACCATCCCAACATCATCTCTTCCATTCCACCTGCGTCTTCTTCTCCTCACCTTCCACCCCATTGACCTCCGTGCCAGAAACTTCCTAAACTCTGAATTTAGCGTCACTATTCATTACAGGAGGAGAGACAAATGAGATTGCGAGCCAGTAGGTCAAATGCAACTTTCGTATTCCAAAAACACAACAACAGGAGGTGATCAGAGAGCAAATCAAAGTCGTCCCTCTGTAAACTCACTGAGTCTTTGGAGTTCTTCAGTCCAAGGTGCTCCACCCTACTAGGAGGTTAGGCAACAGTCTACAGATCAACACCTGACTCATCTTTGTAAGGTTCTTACTCCCTTTTGACTTCAATTCTTTAGATATCCCGGTCCTGCAATTGGCTGAGTTCAGGCAATCAGATCAAGCAATAAAAGCGAAGATTTGTAGCTCAGGGTTGAAATGAGGTCCTCTCTTGGTGCTCTCTGAGCTTGGTTGTTTTCTTGCAGACGTTTCGTTACCCAATGAAGGTAACATCATCAGTGCTAGAAGAGAATGGGGATTGTGAGGAGGAGGAGGAGGAGGAGGAGGAGGAGGAGGAGGAGGACGATTGTGGTGTCCTTGGTGCTCTCTGAGCTTGTTTTCTTGCAGACGTTTCATTACTCAAACTAGGTAACATCATCAGTGCTAGAAGGGAGTGGGGTTTGTAGAGAAGAGGAGGAGGAGGAGGAGAGAGGAGGGGGGGAGGAGTGGAGGAAGAAGAAGAAGAAGAGGAGGAGGAGGAGGAGGAGGAGAACTGTGGTGTCCTTGGTGCTCTCTGAGCTGGTTTGTTTTCTTGCAGACATTTCATTATCCAACTAGGGAACATCATCAGTGCTAGAAGGGAGCGGCGTTTGNACTAGGTAACATCATCAGTGCTAGAAGGGAGTGGGGTTTGTAGAGAAGAGGAGGAGGAGGGAGGAGGGGGAGGAGGAAGAAGAAGAAGAGGAGGAGGAGGAGGAGGAGGGGGAGAACTGTGGTGTCCTTGGTGCTCTCTGAGCTTGTTTTCTTGCAGACATTTCATTACTCAAACTAGGTAACATCATCAGTGCTAGAAGGGAGTGGGGTTTGTAGAGAGGAGGAGGAGGAAGAAGAGGAGGAGGAAGACTGTGGGGTCCTTGGTGCTCTCTGAGCTTGGTTGGTTTCTTGCAAACGTTTCGTTACTAAAGTAGGTAACATCATCAGTACTGAATGATGCTACCTAGTTTGGGTAATGAAATATCTGCAAGAAAACAACCAAGCTCAGAGAGCACCAAGAACCTCCTCCTCCCCCCTCCAGATCAAACATTAACTCCTGTTTGGAAGCCCCTTAGAATATGAAACCCCCCTTCCCTTTTTTGAGAAATTTGCATGCTTAATCAATACGATGCATCTATCCTACAGAAAGGTTAAATGGTTGCAAAATGTTGGAAAGAATAAGGCAATCAACCTCTGGATGCCAGAATCCTTTTTTTCTGATGATTCATAGATGATCTTAGTTACAGAAGAAAGTAAACTGAGCTGTTTAGTTGATCCACGAGGTTCTGTGTGAAGAAAGCCAGGATCCTTCAATCAACGTGTTTTTATGAACACCCAGACTGAAGGACTGTGCCTCAAAAGAGGCTGTTTTTCATTCTCCTCCGTTGCCGCAGCAAATTAAGTAAATCAAAGCCGCCCGAGGCAAAAAGTAAAATTATCAGAAGGCACTTTTAATCTTGATTACTCAACTGGAGATGTAAATATCTGAGACTCTAATGGAAACTTTGTTTACAACGTGATTTTGTTGCATCGGGAAAACTTGGATCATTTTGCAGATAAGAACAGAACCGGCCATGATAAAATCGCAACTCTCCTACCGTAGTTTTTAGAATCCGTTCAGTCAAAACGATAAAAAACTTTTAAAAAAAAATAGCGGTATTCCAGTATTTGAGAGGCTGCCACAAAGAGGAGGTGGTCAACTTATTCTCCAACACACCAGAAGGCAGGACAAGAAACAATGGATGGAAACTAACCAAAGAGAAAAGGAATTAAGGAGAAACTTCCTAATAGTGAGGACAATGAACCAGTGGAACAGCTTGCCACCAGAGGTTGTGGGTGATCCATCACTGGATGTTTTTAAGAAGAGACTGGACAGCCACCTGTCTGAAATGGTATAGGGCAGTGATGGCGAACTTTTTTCTTCTTGCGTGCCAAAAATGGGAGTGCGCGCGAGCGCTAGCGCGCATACATGCCGGCACACAACCCCTCCATGCACGCCACACTGCGCATGCACGCATCCCCGTGCATGCGCCCCCCCCCCATTGGGCCATTTTTCACCCTCAGGCTTCCCTGAAGCCTACGGAGTGCGAAAAATGGCCCAACTGGCAAACCAGAAGTTTGGAAAAACTTTCAGGGAAGCCTCCTGAAGCTTGGGGAAGGCAAAAACGGCCTTTCCCAAGGCCGAAAATCAGCTGGCCAGCACACTGGAGCTGACATAGGGCAATGCCTCGCGTGCCCTCAGATATGGCTCCGCGTGCCACCTGTGGCACGCGTGCCATAGGTTCGCCATCACGGGTATAGGGTCTCCTGCTTGAGAAGAGGGCTGGACTAGAAGACCTCCAAGATCCCTTCCAACTCTGTTATTCTGAATAGCTTGCCACCAGAAGTTGTGGGTGATCCATCACTGGAGGTCCTTAAGAAGAGACTGGAGTGTCACTTGTCTGAAATGGTATAGGATCTCCTGCTTGAGCAGGGGGCTGGACTAGAAGACCTCCAAGGTCCCTTCCAGCTCTATTCTGATTGACTATTTATTACAGAATCATCCCAACCTCCAAGGGATCTTCTCTTCCAATTTCTCCTATCCTTCCCATCTTGCCTATCTTGGAAGTCCTTGGAAACCCAGCGTAGCTACAGTATAATTTGGGGTGTGATTTTTGGGGAGAGGAGGCGAGGTTGCCTAGAGTACTAAGTTCCCGAATGAAAACACCAAGTGCACATTTAATTAAAGACAACTTTTAGAAGCTACAAAGGCTTGTGAGCCTGTTAATGGTTAATTGATGGTTCTTTATGAGAAGAAAAAAGACTTCATTGGTTGTATAATTAGGAGGTGTAAGTAGCTAACACTTTAACAAGTGCTAGAGGAACATTATTCACAGCAAAACTGTATTACCTAACTTACTGTCCTCTCCGTGGGTTATTTTTAAAATTCTAATTTCATCTTCTCTCCTTGCTTACTAAATCCAGGAGTCAACTGCCCGGTGGTTTACAAGCCGAAAGCATTTTCTTTTGCCAAAAATAGAACAGAACACTTCTCATCAACACCTGCAATTTCTCCAGAATGTCCCACAGTACGTTGAATATTTACAAGGGAAGTTATCTCAGGGAAGGCAAAGCACAAAATCCAATTTTATACCTGGGTTTGGTTTGCGGTTTAGGGCATCGCTCCTTTGGAGAAAGGCAACATGGTTCAAAAATATTAGTACTTGGAGGAGGAATGACTGTTAAAAAAATATAATTCAGCTTGCTGCTTTTAATAGATAACTTTGGGGGCGATCATGGTCCTTCTAAATTCCATCATACATTGGAACTCTTCAGTATTTCTTTCTGAAGTTTAATGAAGATGGGGTCAACCTATTCTCCAAAGCACCAGAAGGCAAAACAAGAAACGGCAGATGGAAACTGATCAAAGAGAGAAGCAACCTGGAATTAAGGAGAAACTTCCTAACAGTGAAGACAATTAACCAGTGGAACAGCTTGCCTCCAGAAGTTGTGGATGCTTCATCACTGGAGGTTTTTAAGAAGAGACTGGACAACCATTTGTCTGAAATAGTATAGGGTCTCCTGCTTGAGCAGGGAGTTGGACTAGAAGACCTCCAAGGTCCCTTCCAACTCTGTTATTATGTATTCTGTTATTCTGTATGTTCTACAGAATGAATGCTATGATGCCAGTTTGTCAGTTACTCAAATATGCTCATAATTAGGGAAAGCTACACCTATGTTTTGCCTTGTCCTGATATAAGAGAAAAACTATAACGTAGGTCCTTATGAATCATCAAAAGCCATAGTGATGCAGTGGTTAAAATGTAGTATTGCAGGCTGACTCTGCTCACTGCCATGAGTTCGATTGTCACCGGCTCCAGGTTGATTCAGCCTTCCATCCTTCCTAGGTCAGTAAAATGAGGACCCAGATTGTTGGGGGCAAGAGGCTGACTCTGTAAACCATTTAGAGAGGCTTTAAGGCACTGTGAAGCAGTATATAAGTCTAAATGCTATTGCTATTAAGAAACGGTTATCAAATAATCTTCAGATTGTTGGGGGCAATGTATGTATGTATGTATCTATCTATCTATCTATCTATCTATCTATCTATCTATCTATCATCCATCCATCCATCCATCCATCCATCCATCTATCTATCATCTATCAACCACCACCTATTCCATATCTGATGGTGCAGGTTAGAATGCAGTATTGCAGGCTAATTCTGCCAACTGCAAAGAGTTTGATTCTCACCGGCTCAAGATTGACTCAGCCTTCTTCCATCCTTCCAAGGTCAGTAAAATGAGGACCCAGATTGTTGGGGCCAATAGGCTGACTCTGTAAACCGCTTAGAGAGGGCTGTAAAGCCCTATGAAGCGTTATATACGTCTAAGTGCTATTGCTATTGCTATCCATGAGCTGCAGTGGCTCTTATAAGATAGCCCTTCTTGAAGCTCAAGGTTTCAATTTTGGAAACACAAACTCCCCATCTACAAAGAATCCAAAGAAGGAGAACTGTACAAAAGACCAGAGAATTAATAGTCTGCAGTCCACAGCAGCTGATGGAGTCTTGCTCAAAATAGATGAACATCCGCAGCAACTAAAGGCCTGAATTTAAAATTGAACTTCTCCTTAAGGCTTCCTTGATTCTCACATAAGCCACCTCCATATTGAATTCAGTCTACGATGGCTCTGATCCATGCATTTAAATTTCCAATCTCTTCTTTCTTCGGGGGATAATATAGTATACCCAAAAATGACAGGTTCTGAATTGAGAAGAATATTATATATATATATATATATATATATGGATTTATATTCCTCGCAGTCATCTGGTCATTAGGACTCCTTTTGAGAGTCCTTCCATTCTCCACCCTTCAGGCAGAACTGAAGAAGCTTCTGGGATGAGGAGCGAAATGTCTTCAAGGAAAAAAAACCCAAGAAAGTCCAGCTGTCTTTTGGAAAAAACACCTTTGGGACAACCATGACCTGGATGACCAAGAACCTCCAGAGACATAAGAAGGAAGCTTGAAAGTCACAAAAAAATCTCAAACGAAGACTTTGAACCTGCGTCCTCCTTCTGTCAGTCAACAGGGAACCAGAACCAATTGCTTTGGAAGACTAGCAGGTGGGGAATATGAAATGCAATCAGTAGAAAAATCATTTGCTTCAGAAGGATCTAAAATGCATACCGTATTTTTCGGAGTATAAGACACACCTTTCCCCCCCTAAAAGTGGGTGAAAATTTAGCTGCGTCTTATAGACAGAATATGGGCGTTTTTGGCCTCCCGAACCCTCCGCGCGTCATGTTTTTGCCCCACCCCCCAGCACCCAGAAGCACTCTGCAGTGCGCCGCATGGCCCGTTTTTGCCAAAAACGGGCCCATTTTAGGGCTCCCAAGCCCTCCGCGCATCGCGTTTTTGCCCTCCCAGGCCCTTAGAAGCACTCTGCAGGCCAAAAATGGCCACGTTTTTGGTGAAAATGGGCGGTGCAGGGTACTGCAGAGTACTTCTGGGGGCCTGGGAGGGCAAAAATCCAATGTGCGGAGGCCAAAAACTATTTTTTTTCTTGTTTTCCTCCTGTAAATTTAGGTGCATCTTATAGTCCGAAAAATACGGTAATTTCAAGCCGGCATTGGATAAGAAAAAGAAAACTGGATAAGTTCTGAGACTCCTCTTGATGACAAGAGGCCTTGATGTATTTTTTAAATCAAGTTGCCAGGAATGTAAATGAAAAGGGACGGTTGCATTGGCATAGCATTCTTGAGAAAAAAGGGATCACATCCACTTAATTAAACAAAAGTTTTTGACTTTGTTAAAGGCGTGCTGAGAAACGAACCTACTGTATTTCGGTAAAATGTTACATTAAGCCATTAAAATTCTGGGTGGAGATTAAATTTAAAATTATTTAAAAATTAAACACCATTAAAATTTTGGAGGGAGGGAGATGCAACCTGGAACTAAGAAGGAATTTCCTGACAGTGAGAAGAATTAACCAGTGGAACGACTTGCCTCATGAAGTTGTGGGTGCTCCATCACTGGAGGTTTTGAAGAAGAGACTGGACAGCCATTTGTCTGGGGTGGTACTTATAGTCCTTGACTTACAACTGTTCGTTTAGTGACCGTTTGAAGTTCCAACAGCATTGAAAAAAGTGACTTACGACCACTGCAGTATCTTCATGGTCACATGATCAGAATACAGACTCTGGGCAACTGACTCATATTTATGATGGTTGCAGTGTCCCGGGGGGTCACGTGATCCCCTTTTGCGACCTTCTGACAAGCAAAGTCAATGGGGAAGCCGGATTCGCTCAACAACCGTGTTACTCACTTAACCACTGCAATGATTCGCTTAACAACGGTGGCGAGAAAAGTCATAAAACGGGGCAAAACTCATTTAACTGTCTTGCTTAAAAACAGAACGTTTGGGTACAATTGTAGTCGAACTTCGAGGGCTACCTGTATAAGGTCTCCTGCCTTAGGCAGGGGGCTGGACTAGAAGACCTCCAAGGCCCCTTTCATCCTTACGATTCTATTTCTATTTAACGGCCGATGTAAAAGCTGCAAAATGGGACGTGAATGGAAGCACCACGTACGATGCTGCAGACAGAATCAAAGTGTGCAGGGTGCCACCAAACTTCTCTGTTTGCTGAAAACACAAACGCCCCTCTCTCGCTGGCCTAACGCACAATATTTGAGGTCTGCAGTGACACTTCCATCGCAGGCTTCCACTGTTACCAATCTGCGAAAGGACGTGTCATGAAGAGAGGCAGAAAGTTTTGACGGGTTGTTGCCTCCTCTCCGCTGAGTCTCGCACGCGAAGTGGCAAATTGGATTTCACACCTCCCTAACGTGGTAAAAAAACTTCAATAACGTTTAAGGAGAAGGAAATAACCGGAATATTTCAAAACATACCGTCGAAGTACAGAAAGAGGCAATATGCATTTCCAGATCGTACCCAAACAGCGGCTATTCCAGATCGTACCCAAACTGCGCCACCTCGGAAGGAGCCGAGGTGGCGCAGTGGTTAGAGTGCAGCACTGCAGGCTACTTCAGCTGCAGTTCGGCGGTTCAAATCTCACCAGGCTCAAGGTTGACTCAGCCTCCCATCCTTCTGAGGTGGGTAAAATGAGGACCCAGATTCTTGGGGGCAATAGGCTAACTCTTTAAACCGAAAGCACTGTAAAGCGGTATATAAGTCTAAGGGCTGTTGCTATTGCTATTGTCGTAGAACGCAAGGAAAGAGACACATTTCATTAAATAGGACGAGAACATTTTTTTTTCCAAATAACGGCACGGTAACAAGCTCGCAGCGTTGTCGATATTTTAACATCCGACGGAATCGCAAAGCGTTGCGTTACCTTTCAATTTTTCAGCCAGCAAAGTGGCCTCGTGTTCCGAATAATGCATTATGACGGGAGGCGAAGGGGGACGTATCCGGTCTTCTTCCATTTTGCGACGGTGGCGTTCTTCTCTCGCCAACATCCTCTGCTTACACTCCCATTCGTAGAAGTCATCTCTGGCCTGAGCGAAATCAACGTGAAGGCGGCCGGAGTCCTTCTTATCGGTGCTGGATCCTAACCTCATGCGATAGCCTGAAAACAAGAAACCAAGAAACACAACAGCTTCTGTGACGCTGTTGTTCTAATCAGGGTTTTTTTCTCTTCTTATTCCATAACTTATCAAGTTGGTGTATAGATGATGTACACCAGAGGTATCAAACTCAAGGCCCGCGGGCTGGATCTGGCCCACAGGCCCTCCCTGGAAACAGCGAAGGACTGGTCCACGATGCATCTGCAAGCAAAAACACACACGGCCCTCCTGAGCTCCGATTTTGGCCGCGTGCGGCCCTCCCAGGCTCCGTTTTCACTGACAGAGGGCTGCAGGAGGCCGTCGTGGCCGAAAACGGAGCCCCGATGAGTGACATTGAGCTGGCCATGCCCCCTGGCCCCACAAGGTCAAACACAAACCTGATGCAGCCCTCAATGAAATCGAGTTTGACACCCCTGAGGTACACCATCTGTTTCAATGAAGCGTGACTGGACACGTGTCCATAGACCTGTCTTCTAAAAATACATAGGTAGTTCTCAACTTACCACCATTTGCTTAGTGACCATTTGAAATTAGAACAGGACTGAAAAAGTGACTTATGACTGTGTTTCACCCTTAGTATGTACACTGAGAGCTTATGCACCGAAGACAAATTCTTGTGTATGTGTATGTGTGTATGACCTTATCAGACAATAAAGAATTCTATTCTACTCTTTTGCGTCCTTCTGACAAGCCAAGTCCATGGGGAAGCCAGATTCACTTAACAACCGTGTTACTATCTGCAGGGATTCAGTTAACAACTCTGGCAAGAAAGGTTGTATAATGGGGAAGAGATTCACTTAACAACTGTCTTGCTGAGCAATGGGAATTTGGGCTCAATTGTGATCGTAGGTCAAGAGCTATTTGTCTGTCTTTTCAGTTGACCTCTAAGAAAAAAACCAACTTCAGTGTCTTAGATTGAATTTCACAAAGTTTGATGAACGCAAAGGTAATTCAATTCTTAAGTACAGAAATGTGAAATCTGGACATTTGGAAAAGTGTAAATATGATATCTCTCGGCTGTCGCTTTATGATGAAAACACAACCAGATTTTGCATCTTGACGCATGCAAAAAATAGATTTCCATAATCAGCCATGTCCTATATATAGTTCATCCAGATTTATTCATTCTTTTTTCATTCATTTTCTTTAATAAGACTAGTCTTGAATAGAGAGACACAGAGAGAGACAGAGAGAGAGAGAGAGAATGAGAATGAGAGAGAGACAGAAACAGAAACAGAGACAGAGAGAGAAAGAGACAGAGAGAAAGAATGAGAGAGAAAGAGAGAGAGGAGAGAGAGAGAGAATGAGAGAGAGACAGAAACAGAAACAGAGAGAGAGAGAGAGAGAGAGAAAGAGGCAGAGTGAGAGAATGAGAGAGGAAAGAGAGAGGAGAGAGAGAGAGAGAAGAGAGAGAGAGAGGGGAGAGAGAGAGAGAGAGAGAGAGAGAGAGAGAATTGAAATCTAATAAGATCAAATGGAAGAAAGAGAGTTTATTTTCTAGGAAGGCCATTGGTCGACATATCTTTGATCTTCGTAGGTCAGCACAAACTGGTGGACCTTAAACCACCTGCAAATATATTCAGTTCTGCATAATTTCAGAAAAGGTAAACTGGATTCTGACCTGAGCTAACAAGAATAATGTGTAAGCAATACATTAGCTTCTTAATGTAACCAAACACGAGCATCCACAATTTTGTCTGTTTTTTTGTTTTTGTTTTGGTCAAAATAACAAAAGTAGGTTCACAACCCCATGCTGCACGCTCCAAACCTTTTGGGCATCTATGCCATGTCACAAACCATGGCTTAACATCCCGAAGGTGCTTTTTCCACAAGGCAGCTGGACTTTCTTGGTTTTTTTCCCCCTTGAAAACGTTTTGCTTCTCATCCAAGAAGCTTCTTCAGTTCTGATCTGACGAACTAAAAGAGCTTCTTGATGAGAAGAGAAATATTTTCATGGAAAGAAAATAACCCCAAGAAAGTCTAATTGCCTTTTGGAAAAGCAATATTTGGGCAACCATGATCTGGATGATGGAGAATCTCTGTAGACATAAGCAAACCAATGTTTCGCTATGCACGTAGTCTTGCCGAAAACTGGAAGTGCTGGTTTTAAGCAAAAACATTGGAGACTGTGGTCACATGATACTGCAAATGGCGAATTGGAAGGGAGCTTGGAGGTCTTCTAGTCCAACCCCCTGCTCAAGCAGGAGACCCTGTATATCATTTCACACAAATGGTTGTCCAGCTTGAAGACTACAAAAACCTTGATATAGATTCACATGGAAGTATGTATTTAGTCAACAAAAACACTGAAAGAAAACGTCATAAGTTATGGAAAGTGACGGGATTTAGCCGGTTCTGACCGCTTTGGGCGAACTTGATGCTAATTTTACATCTGGTTCGCCGAACCCCCAAAGCCCACTCCTGGCTGGCCCCGCCCACCCCTCCCCTCCCCTCCCAGAAGTCCCCACGCGGCCCATTTTGGATGCAGGTAAGTGCAGGGCGTGTGCAGAGGCTCAGGGAGGGTGAAAAACAGGCCTACTGGAAGTTCGGGAAGGCCGGAAACGGCCCGTTTCCAGCCTCCAGAGGGCCTCCGTAGCCTGGGGAGGCCGTTTTCGCCCTCCCGGAGGCTCAAGAAAAGCCTCTGGAGCCCGGGGAGGGCAAAAATGCCCCCACCCCACCATGGTGCAGGAGGCCGACTAGGCCACGCCCACCATGGCCATGCCCACCCAGCAACCGGGCAGAGAACCCCTTGCTAAAATTTTTGAAGCCCACCCCCGGATAAAAGCAAGGAAGTCCAGCTGCCTTTTGGAAAAAGCACCTTTGGGACAACCATGACCTGGATGACGGAGTATCTCCACAGACAGTGAGATTACCTCCTGTAGAAAGTCAGCACTCACCTCCCTCCTAGAAGAATGAAACATTTTGAGGAATATTTTAAAAAAAAGGCAGAATATTATATTTCCCCAAAGGGAGAAATGGAGAAACATGTTTTTTAGAGGCAGAAAGCAACCCTCACTTTTCTTAATAGCCCACAGCAGATGTCACCACTTAAGAGATAAAGAGCTTATTGAAAGAAGGCAAGTATCTAGATAGCTCTATTCATAAGCAAATACCCTCACCCAAGAGCCAAAGCCATTAAGCCACAATAGGAATGATTGCATCACCCTTAGAGCAGTCCAAACTTCATCCAAACTTAGCTCAGACAATCAACTAGGATTTGTACTTTGCCTATAGAGCCAGCTATGACCCCTACATAACCTCTACATGACCCTATAGGAATCTAACAACAGCCAATAGAATACATGTTCTTTCACAGGAACAGGAAGCTCAAATACAAAGCCCAAGAGAAGGTATAACACCCCCCTCTCAACTCCATTTTGTCAGCTGCACCAGAACCACAAAACTATGTGTTCTGTTCATCATTAAACCATCTTTCCAATCAGCCTCCATGTTTCCAGTGTCTTTCTCCCAGCTTGGAACTGAACCAGAGGGATATTTCTTCCCACAGTCCCAATAGCACAATGTCAGAAATGACTTCTTTAACATGACATGACATCCCACCCCACTGTTGCTACAACCAAGCAAATCCTCCATTGCCATGTGTGATGGATTTATCCATCAAATGCTCCCGTTTACGAAGAACGACATCTTCAGTGTAGCCACAATGACTAGTTATGACGATCAGGAAAAGTGTGTAGAGGTTTTGAAGGCTGGCCTTCTCTTTGATCGCTCAAAGGTGCCTTAGGAATGGATAGCTGGGACTTGACAAGTTGTTCTGACCCAGCTCCCCAAACACGACAAACCCTCTGAAGTTAACTCAAAGTTTCCTTTATTAGGAGCACCGGCAGCCCCAGCAAAAAGTTTCTCTCTCACCGCAGGCTAATGAGTCCATCCGGCAGGGGAGATGAATAGTTGTCTGCCACACCTATTCATCTCCACCCCCTGCCTTTTATCCCCAGAGCTAGGGTGGGGCTTCGCTAGCAGCGGTGGCTCTTCCGTCCCAAGGACCGGCCCATAGATTTCCACTGCTCTCCTTTCCTCTGCCTTCTGCGCATCCACACATCAGGCACTGGACCCAGCTGTTCCTCCTCTTCCTCATCAGCCACCTCCAGACCTGGGGGCTGTGACCCCTCCATCTGAGGGCTGATGGACGGCCCAGACTCTGTCTCTCTCTCTGACAGCTCCATTCCCTCTTCCCCTCGGAGCTCTCAGGTTGCCTTGATGCTGACCCTGACTCCCACGCCTCCTCCTCCTCCTCTGATTTGGCTGCTGGAGGGGCCGGCAGCCGACAGGCCACAACACAAGTACATAAAACAGATGGGGGAGAACACACTCCCTCCAGCCCTGTTAACACAACTTCAACTTCCAACTGTCCGTTTAGTGACCGTTCAAAGTTACAACGGCACTGAAAAAAGGGACTTTTGCACACTTGTGACAGTTGCAGCATCCTTGTGATCACGTCATCAAAATTTGGACACTTGGCGACTGGCATGTACTTTGCAACTGGCAGGTATGGTTGCAGCGTCCCGGGGTCATGCGACCACCATGATTATAATGATTTATTGCTTGTTACTTGTATGTACACTGAGAGCTTACGCACCGGAGAGAAATTTCTTGTGACACTGGATTGTATTTATGACGGCTGCAGTGTCCCGGGGTCACATGATCCCCTTTTGCGACCGTCCGACAAGCAAAAGTCCATGGGGCAGCCAGATTCACTGAACAACCAGGTTACTAATTTAACAACTACCGTGATACACTTAACGACGGTGGCAGGAAAGGTCGTAAAATAGGGCAAAGCTCATTTAACAACTATCTCGCTTAGCAACAGAAAAATTGGGGCTCGATTCTGGTCGTAAGTCGAGGACTACCTGTATACAGGATTAGCACTAGTGCGACCTTCCTAGGATTGCTTTAACCTATCCTGACAGGTGTGTTGTCCTTTCGTGTAAGCCGCAAGTGACACCCAGACTGTAGCCCTTGTGTATCACCACAACGGTAAGTGCAGTAAATTATATCTTCTTTCTCTCTCTCTCTTTTTTTTAATGTCTCTTGCCTATTATAAGCCTGGGAAATTACCCTCTCTCTTTGCCATTTCAGAGCATTTTATGTTTGAAAATGTAATAAAGATCATCGCGGAAACACAATAATTCAGCGCAATTAAAACAAAGCCGGCTTCATGGCTGACAGCAGCCCTTCTGCCAACCTAAGAAGATAGTCAGGCCTTCGATTCAGCTCGTAAAATGTCATCAAAATCCAGCTTGAGAGGATGCGGAAGCCATTTTCCTTTCCTTGCATGGTTGAAGTCATTTGCAGGGAGGGCTCGCTTATACCGAGGGCGGCAATTCCTTCTTTCTAGCTGAAAAATTCCGTGGGCTCCATGGACATGTGGAATAGATTGAGTGGTAGGAGAGAGATATAATTTCATAGTTTCTGTGTTAGCCTCTTAGAACAGAGGTGTCAAACTCAAGGCCCGCGGGCCAAATCCGGGCCGCGATGTGGTCAGATCTGGCCGCGGGGCTGTCCTGGTCTACACAGTGCTTAGAGGAAACATGCCAGCAGTTTGGGGAGTGGCATCACGTTAGCCACGCCCACCAAGATGGGCACGCCCACCCAGTTGGCCACACCCACTCAGTCGGTCACGCCCGCCCAGCTCCCCAAGGTCAACCACAGCCCTGATGCGGCCCTCAATGAAATTGAGTTTGACACCCCTGTCTTAGAAGATAAAACAGAATAGAATATCCTTCATTGGCCAAGTGTGATTGGACACACAAGGAGTTTATCTCCGGTGCAGAAGCTCTCAAAGAACAAAGTGATATAATCATAAGATACTAAGAGGAGAAAGTCATAGGAAATTGAGAAGGATAATAGTAATACGGCCCTAGTACACGGGTAAATATCCTTAGGTGTAAGACAGGTGTTTAGCAGAGTGATAGCATGGGGGGGGAATTATCTTTGTGTCGAATTATTTTGGCACGCTGCAAAGAAAGCTGAGTTCCAATCCAGTTCTACAGAAAAATGATCGAGTCTGTCATTTGCATCTCAATACAGGGAGGTACGACCGCAACTGAGCCCAACTGTTGCTAAGCAAGACATTTGTTACACGAATGTTGTCCCATTTTTACGACAATCCCTGCCACCGTTGTAAAGTGAATCACCGCAGTTGTTTTAAATTAGTGACAGGGTTGTTCAGTGAATCTGGCTTCCCCCTTGACTTTGTCGGTCGCAAAAGTTGATCACATGCCCCCCCCCCAGGGGCGCTGCAACTGTCATAAATACGAGTCAGTTGCCAAGCGTCTGAATTTTGAACATATGACCTGCAACGGTCGTGTGAAAAATGGTCGTAAGTCAATTTTTTAAAAACTTTTGAATGGTCACTAAATGAACGGTTGTAAGTCAAGGACTACAAATCACTGAGTTAGAGATTTCTTCTCAATAGTGGAAAGGAAGTAACGTATTACATCAAAACATGCAAAATGCAGAGAAGGTGCTGCAAAACTCTCGGTGGACGCAAAGAAAGAATTGAGAGTATGAGTTTGCAAATCCTTCCCCAAGGTCGAGAGAGAAAGCTCGCTTATGTACAGAGAGAGATGTAGGTAATAAAAAAGAGAATATCACACACAATACAAATGAGAGGCCAAGGAGGAGGACTTGTGGAAGAAGGGGATAGATACCAGAAAGGTAAATGGCTTTGTCAACCATGAATTCTTCTGAAAAACGGATGTGACAAAAGTTCTTCTTGCTTTTTCGAATGGCGGTGATGTCCCCACACTGTTCAAAGACTTCCTGAATTATTTCCTCTGTCGCGTTTTCGGGTAACCCTCCGACAAAGACAGTTTTGCATCCCGGCGGTCTCTCTCTGGTTGAAGGGGGTGGAAGATCTAAGACAAAATGGAGGATCACACAGATTATTGGAGAATCCAGAACCCAGGGTCCCTGTGGGGAGGGGGAAAGGCTCTCAATCTACCCTCTACACATATGTTACTTAACACCAACGTCCACCAGAGTGGAAAGGAATCTGTCCTGATGCCATTCTGGATCTCTTAGTTAATTTAAGGCCATTTATGCTGGAGTAATTTAGCCCACCACTAAATGCCGACTCACACTTTCCTACCTATATCACTCTCTTAGGCGTAAAGATATTTACCCTTGTAGTAGGAATGTATTGCTATTATCCTTCTCATCTTCTCATCTTCTCTCATCTTCTCTTCTTTCCTACTATCTTCTCCTATTGGTATCTCATGGTTTATCACTTGCTGTTGGAATCTTATGATTAATGATTGTGACTATGATTTATGATCTATGACCTATGACCTATCACGTTGTTGTTTATAATAGGAAGCCAGTGCAGCTCGCGGAGTATAGGTGTAATATGGGTGTACCTAGGTGCACCCACGACAGCTCGCGCAGCCGCATTCTGGACCAATTGTAGTCTCCGAACACTCTTTAAGGGTAGCCCCATGTAGAGCGCGTTGCAATAATCTAACCGTGAGGTGACAAGGGCATGAGTGACTGTGAGGAGAGCCTCTTGATCCAAGTAGGGTCGCAATTGGTGCACCAGATGAACCTGTGCAAAGGTCCCCCTAGCTACAGCTGCCAAATGTTGCTCTAATTTTAGCTGTGAGTCTAGGAGGACACCCAAATTGCGAGCCCGTTCTGAGGGGGATAATCCCCCCCCCAGAACCAAGGATGGACAGTCGACATAGTCTTTGGGAGGCAATACCCACAGCCACTCGGTCTTGTCTGGGTTAAGTCCTATTCTATTCTATTCTATTCTATTCTATTCTATTCTATTCTATTCTATTCTATTCTATTCTATTCTATTCCATTCCATTCCATTCCATTCCATTCCATTCATTTTAGGTCTTCCAAAGGTAGCACTATTGATAATACAGCTTCAATCAGTAATACTAAAGGAAGGAAGTGATACCAGAGTTGGTTGGTTGGTTGGTTGGTGTCAGAGTCATCACAACTAAAATAAGGCATACTATAGGACTGTGATGGCAAACCTATGGCACGCGTGCCACAGGTGGCACGCGAAGCCATATCTGAGGGCACGCGCTGGCCAGCTGATTTTTGGCCTTCCGGAAGGTGGGCCTACTGGAAGTTTGGAAACGAACTTCTGGTTGGGCCTTGGGCAGTTTTTCACCCTCCCCAGGCTTGAGGAGCCTTTCCTGAAGCCTGGGGAGGGCGAAAAACGGCCCAACGGCCCAACCAGAAATTTGTTTCCAAACTTCCTGTAGGCCCGTTGGGTCCATTTTTCGCCATCCACAGGCTCCGGAGGCTTTCCTGAAGCCTGGGGAGGACGAAAAATGGCCCAATGGGCCTTGCGCGCATGTGCGGGGGGGCAGCACGGGGGGGTTGTGCACACATGCGCGGGGGGAAGGCATTGCATTATGGGTGTGGGCACGCGCGGACGCGCTATTGCGCACACATGTGCCCTTTTGGCACCCGAGCAAAAAAAGGTTCACCATCATTGCTATAGGACATAAATTTAAAATATAAAATACAAGATTAAAATATGCACAAAATTAAACAGATCATGACCAGAAACCAGCAACATTAATTGCATTCTATCGTGTTGCCATGAGGCCCTCACATGTACAGCCAAAGTTGGTAACATAGTAATATTAACATTAGTGGTACTAAAAGCCGACCTGAGAAATGTTCTCAGCATTTTCCAACCACCTACAAGCAGTGGGGGGCTGCTGGGGGTTGGCAGGGGTTCGGGAGAACCTCTAGGTAAGATTCTGTGCAGTTTGGAGAACCCCCAAATCCCACTCCTGGCTGGCCCTGCCCACCCTGCCCCTCCCCTCCCCGGAGTCCCCATGCGGCCCGTTTTGGATGCAGGTAAGTGCAGGGCGCGTGCGGAGGCTCGGGGAGGGCAAAAAAAGGGCCTACCGGAAGTTCGGGAAGGCCAGAAATGGGCCCGTTTCCGGCCTCCAGAGGGCCACCGGAGCCTGGGGAGGCCGTTTTCGCCCTCCTGGAGGCTCAAGGAAAGACTTCGGAGCCTAGGGAGGGCAAAAGCTCCCCCCCCGGCCGTGGGGCAGGAGGCCAACTAGGCCACCCCCACCATGGACACGTCCACCCAGCAACCGGGCACAGAACCCCTTGCTAAAATTTTTGAAGCCCACCCCTGCCTACAATGAACACAGAACATAGAACAATAGGGTTGGAAGAGACCTTGGAGGTCTTCTAGTCCAACCCCCTGCTCAAGCAGGAGACCCACCCTATGCATCCTCTTGCTATATGAAAATTGTAAGATGCCTTTACCCCTTTGTTAGGTGGGTAGGGGATACGTGAATTATCAAATTAATAGATAAATCAATTATCTAGTAGTTTCAGCCCTGATCAAGCTAACCAGGTTTACTTACTTGGGTTTGGAGGGAAGAGAGTGCAGCTTTTACAGTGAATAATCTCCTTGATGACCGGGACTTCGGTTGGGGGAGGCTGAGGTACGAGGCCCATGCCTGACAGCAAGGGGTTAATTGGAGTGATTCCCGTCATCATGTTGAGGTTTGGGTCAAAGCCCCTTACGCAAATCGAATCTGCAAATGCAAAATATTTCATGAACTACAGAACAAGTTTTAGTTACCGTCCACTATCCTCTTGCTTTGAATGGTATCTCAAGAGCCTTTTTCTAAAAAAAAAAATAGCCATGCACTTAGAAGAGGCTGCTGCCTAAGATTGAACCAATCAATCAGAATGGAGCGGGAAGGGACCTTGGAGGTCTTCTAGTCCAACCCTTTGCCAAAGCAGGAGACCCTGTACCATTTCAGACAGGTGGCTGTCCAATCTCTTCTTTAAAACCTCCAGTGATGGAGCATCCACAACTTCTGGTGGCAAGCTGTTCCACTGGTTAATGGTTCTCACTGTCAGGAAGTTTCTCCTTAATTCCAGGTTGCTTCTCTCCTTGATCAGTTTCCATCCGTTGCTTCTTGTCTTGCCTTCAGGGGCTTTGAAAAATAAGTTGACTCCCTCTTCTTTGTGGCAACCCCTCAAATACTGGAATATTGCTATCATGTCCCCCCACCCCACCCCAGTCCTTCTTTTCTCTAGACTGGCCAAACCCAATTCCTGCCACCGTTCTTCGTATGTTTTAGTCTCCAGGCCTTTAATCGTCTTAGTTGCTTTTCTCTGCCCTTTTTCCAAAGTCTCAACATCTTTTTAAAGACGTTTTTGAGAAGAAAGTGAATCTGATAGGTCAGTTTTTCTCAAGCTGTGATCTGTGGATCCCTGGGGAGCCATGATGTGATCACAGGGGGTCCATGAAGACTTGAAGAAATCTTCTGATTTACAGTAAATCTTGAGTTAAGTCTTGGTGGTGCGTGGCCACAATAGGTATTTAAGGGAGGTCCTTGGTGAAGAAAAGGTGGAGAACCACTGTGATAGGTCATTAAAACATCATCATCATCATCATCATCATAATGAAGATTGGTTCTTTTCTGGAGAAGGTCTTCAGATCTACTTGCTGATCCACAGCAAGCCTCCCAATAATTTTGGGAAGAACAAAGCAGTTAAGACCACGGGAGACAATCCTTCAACCACAAATATCTCTCAAAAATGCCCTGCGACTGCGTGGCAACATTTCCATCCCATTTCATTTCAACAGCATCAAGTCTTCCATCCCTGGCTGTAGGTAGCCCCCCCACAATTGAGCCCAAAATACCTGTTGCCAAGCAAGACAGTTGTTAAGTGAGGTTTGCCCCATTTGACAATCTTTCCTGCCACCGTTGTTAAGTGAATCACTGCGGTGGTTAAGTTAGTAAAATGGCTGTTAAGCGAATCTGGCTCTCCCCATTGACTTTGCTGGTCAGAAGATCGCAAGAGGGGATCACCCTACAACCGTCGTAAGTCCATGCCAGTTGCCAAGCCTCCGAATTCCGATCGTGTGACCACGGGGATGCTGCAACGGTCGTACGTTGTGGGAAAACGGTCATAAGTCACTGTTCTCATTTCAAACGGCCACTAAATGAACGGTTGTAAGTCAAGGACTAGCCGTACAATATTGTGATGCTTCCAAGATCTTAAAAAAAATTATGATTCCCACCTCCTTCTTTGCTTCTGGGTCTCATATCAACTTTGATTCAGACGAGAAGAATCCAGCTGGGTCAAACCGAAGATTTTAGAGGGAAAAAATCCTCTAATATGGATGCCCTTTGCACAGACAGTTACTTCAACTTGGAAGCCGGACGTAGCAATCCTAACAAGCAACCGCCGATATAGGTCCTTTTTTTCCGTGAGGTTGTCTAATCCTCCTCACAAGTCAGCTAATTGCTTGACCCTGTAAGCGGACTCTCTGGCATCGGGCACCGAAACTTACTGGGTATTGTGTGAAATTCTTCCACGGGATTCTCCTGCCAATCAGCTTCACTCTGTGACCGCGGAGATCTAGCATTAGAACCGCTGGTACGAAATAATCCTGCGGGATGAAATTTATTTGCAGGAAAGAATGCAAATTGCGATGCTGGTTTGTAATTAGAAAATCTGGGGAAAGGGAGGGAGGGAGGGAGGGAGGAAGCAAAGATGTAATGAAGGGAGGGAGGGAAGGAAGGAAGGAGAGGGAGGGAGGGAGGGAGGGAAGGTGGAGGGAAGGAAGGAAGGAGGGAAGGAAGGAAGGAGGGAAGGAAGAAATTTTCCCAGGTTTTTTTCTTCTGCACATGTGCAGAACCCGAGTTTCTGGCACTACGCATGCGTCGCCATCTTGTTTTTAGCTTTTTTTTCCACGGGGCATGGCCACGTGGTGCGGGAGGAAGCGAACCGGCAGTGAGGTAAGTTAGAGCCCACCCCTGATCAAACTGCTCCCTTTTAGAGTTTGGGGGTTGCAGCACCAAACAATCCTTGCTACGATGATCAATGACCACAATAACTATTGATTGGGAAAGTTATATATTTCCAAAAAGGGGAGGGAAGGATGGACGGAAGGAAGGAAGGAAGGAAGGAAGGAAGGTAGGAAGGAAGTAAGGAAGGAAGGAAGGAAGGAAGGAAGGAAGGAAGGAAGGAAGGGTCTTGCTAGCATCTTTTCTCTGATACTGGTCAATTGCAGAAATCTATCACTGTCCTTCTGTGGATATTTGCACACAGAATAAAGAGCTGTGTGTGTGTTTGTGTGTTTGTTTGTGTTGCAATACCTTCAATTATTGCATCGAACACGAGACTTTGATCAAAGTTTCCCCTCTCCCATTTATCACCCTGTGACATGAGAAGCTTAACTTGTCAAAAGCTCCTCCTTGACCCGGGGGTTGAAAAGACTTTGAGTGTTCTCTTGTATGTCATCCTCCAACCTTTGTGTAAGCCAATTGGGCGGAACGGGTGGGAAGGACATACTTGGACGAAGTTCGAAACTTCCTCCATGGAGACCTTCTTCTGCTTAGTCTAGCTTGGCTGAGGACCTCCATCTCGGGGGAGGTTTGGGTGGACAACTTTTACTGCACTTCTAAAAATCCTTCAGCTGGTCTCAAAACAGCTCCGGTGGCTTCAAGGCAGGTTCATCATTGTTATTTTTGTGTCCCATTCCATTCTGCTAAGGAGCTGAAGGTGGGACATATGGAGATAACTTACTCCACCCCTGTTGCCAGCTATCTCATCAGGACTTTCTACAAAGCGTGGGTTCTTGGCACGGACCCTCGGTTGCCAGATGGTTAGACATAACATTGCTTCATTACTCCCGTCATCTGGAACCATCTGCTCCGCATGTCAAGTTCCCACTTTCTACTTATGGCAGATTTCACTCTGATATTTTTTTTGGCCTCCCTGTTCTCCACAAGGCCTGTTGTTGGACTGCCAGATTCCGACACATGGATAGATAGGGATGTTCCTATTTTATTGAAGATGTGCAGTCTTGAAAAACACCCTGTTTGCAATGAGGCAAAAATGACAATAGCTCATCATCTGGAGGCTAAAACATATGAAGAACGGTTGCTGGAACTGGGTATGCCTAGTTTAATGAAAAGAAGGACTAGGGGAGACATGATAGCAGTGTTCCAATATCTCAGGGGATGCCACAAAGAAGAGGAGTCAAGCTATTCTCCAAAGCACCTGAGGGCAGGACAAGAAGCAATGGCTGGAAACCAATCAAGGAGAGAAGCAACCTGGAACTAAGGAGAAATTTCCTGACAGAACAATTAATCAGTGGAACAGCTTGCCTCCAGAAGTTGTAAATGCTCCAACACTGGAAGTTTTTAAGAAGATGCTGGATAACCATTTGTCTGAAGTGGTGTAGGGTTTCCTGCCTAAGCAGGGGGTTGGACTAGAAGACCTTCAAGGTCCCTTCCAACTCTGTTATTCTATTCTATTCTATTCTATTCTATCCTATCTGTAGGGGAAGAACAGACAGAGACTGCAGGCGGAGTCAAGAGGGGACTTAGCCTAGTTACGTGTCCACAAACACTCCAAGTCTTGAATTCCGTTGAATTCTGTCTTATCTAGTGCCAATTTCATGCTGACCATTAATTGCGTACAAGTAGTCCTTGCTTACAACAGTTCATTTAGTGACCGTTCAAAGTTACAACGGCACTGAAAAAGCGACATGACTGTTTTCTCACAACTACGACCGCTGCAGCATCCCCAGGGTCATGTGATCAAAAATTCAGATGCTTGACAACTGACTCATATTTATGACAGTTGTGGTGTCCCGGGGTCACGTGATCCACCTTTTGTGACCTCCAGACAAGCAAAGCCAATGGGAGATGCCAGATTCACTTAACAACCATGTTATTAACTTAACGACTGTAGTGACTCCATTAACAACGGAAGGAAGGAAGGTTGTAACAGAGGTGGTTCCCTACCGGTTCTAACCGGTTCTTTAGAACCGTTAGTAATTTGGCGATGACATCACGGAGTCGGTTCCGTTGGTGTCTCCGTGGGCGCCGCCCTCTTGGATTTTGATTGCTGCACATGCGCAGAAGCTAATTTTTTGATTGCTGCACATGTGCACAGCGCGACCCTGAGCAAAAGGATCCAGAACCCACCCCTGGGTTGTAAGATGGGGCAAAACACATTTAGCAACAGAAATTTTGGGTTCAATTGTGGTAGTAAGTCGAGGACTACCAGCGTAGGTAGAAACTGGAATTTATGTGTGATCCTGATTCATAACGCTTTCCAAAACGTAGCTTTGGGGGTCAAACCCAGATACTGGGGAAGACCCTCTGACATGCTCAAAGAGATTCCTGCATTCGCTTGGGTGGTCTATTAATTTTATCTACATCCTGGTCGTCCTTCAAGTATGAGGTGCGGTGGCGCAGTGGTTAGAGTGCAGTACTGCAAGCTACTTCAGCTGACTGCTAGCTGCAGTTCAGCGGTTCAAATCTCACCAGCTCAAGGTTGACTCAGCCTTCCATCCTTCCGAGGTGGGTAAAATGAGGACCCAGATAGTTGGGGGCAATAGGCTGACTCTGTAAACCGCTTAGAGAGGGCTGTAAAAGCACTATGAAGCGGTATATAAGTCTAAGTGCTATTGCTATTGCTATTCTCAGATTTAAAACAGGTCAGATTTAAAATAGTCAAAATCAATAATAATAAAACGTATAAAAACATATAAAGTACTGCTTTATGACACTTTAGTAAGACCACACCTGGAATGCTGCATCCAGTTTTGGTCACCATATTACAAAAACAGAGGTTGAAACTTAGGAAAAAGTGCCGAGAAGAGCAACTAAGATGATTAAAGGCCTGAGGACTAAAACATATGAAGAACGGTTACAGGAGCTGGGCTTGGCCAGTCTAGAGAAAAGAAGGACTAGGGAGGACATGATAGCAGTCTTCCAATATTTGAGGGGGGTCAACCTATTTTCCAAAGCACCCGAAGGTCAGACAAGGAATAATGGATGGAAACTGAACAAGGAGAGATTCAACATAGAAATAAAGAGAATTTTTCTGACAGGGAGAACAATCAACCGATGGAACAGAAGTTGCCTTCAGAAGTTGTGGGAGCTTCATCACTGGAAGCTTTCAAGAAGAGTCTGGATTGCCATCTGTCAAAAATGGTTTAGGGTCTTCTGCTTGGGTGGGGGGTTGGACTAGAAGACCTCCAAGGTCCCTTCCAGCTCTATTCTGATTCTATTTTGATACAGAAAATTCTGACTGGAGTGTTGAGCCCAAGGACCTCTACTTCAGATTTTTTTTTTCCACTTTGCTTTTTTCCCCATCAAATTCCTACCAGCACAGCCAATTTTTATTATACTCCCTCATTCTCTCTCCAGCACAGAGATTACACAGTATACAAAGACGAAACAGATGTCTGCTCTGTGACACTGGAAATTATAGGTTTAAAAAAAAAAAGAATGAGAAGCTAACATTATAACTCTTGTGAGGTGGGGGGATAATGGAAGTTGAAAAAAAAAGTTATTTCATTTCTTGAGGCGCAATAAATTATTCCGCGAAAAGCAGTTTGTGAAAGACGAATGTTATTTGATAGCATCAGTTATTCATAGGCAACTGTGGGTTGCTGGGGTGTTCCCACAAATTTGTTGTATGGTTACTGGATATCAACTCAGCAATATTTAATGATAAATATGTAGATTTTGCATTTTGGCAGCTTAGGAATTGGAACTAAGCTAGAACAGGGAAGAAAAACAGACTTTTATCTTGTCATCAAGCCATAACGGAAACTACTTAGCTGTAGAAAACCACAAATTATTCTCCTTTAATTCTTGATACAGTCTTATAATGCCATATATTTTGGAAAATAAATTACTACCATTTGCGCCCAAGCATGAAAGCTCCTACTTCAGTGACCTGAAGGTAGATAGATAGGCCTTTGATGTATTGGTAATTTCCACTTCTTCCATCTGCACAAAATATTTGGTGCAAGTTCTTAATTTTCTTTATTTGATCCCTTTTCCATGTGATGGCAAGGAAACGATGTTAAAGATTCAAAGAAAGAAAACATAAAGTTTGTGGGGTCCTTGGTGTTCTCTAAGCTTGGTTGCTTTCTTGCAGACATCTCATTACCCAACTAGGTAACATCATCAGCGCAGTCAAATATGTTTCTTTAGACGGGGCTCAAGCCAGGGTTGTCTGTCTTTGCTTTGGTAGCAATTCTTTCGCCTAGCACTGATGATGTTACTTAGTTGGGCCATGAAACATCTGCAAGAAAAACACCAAGCTCAGAGAGAATCAAAGACCCCATAGCTGCCTTCTCCTCCTTCTCCTTCTCCTTCTCCTTCTCCTTCTCCTCCTTCTTCTCCTCACCCTCACCTTCTCTCTGCACACCCTACTTCCTCCTAGAACTGATGAAGTTACCTAGTTTGGGTCATGAAACGTCTGCTAGAAAACCACCAAGCTTAGAGAGCAGCAAGGACCCCACAGTCGGCCTCCTCCTCCTCCTCCTCTTCCTCTTTTTCCACTCTGCAAACCTACTCCTTTTAGTACTGATGATGTTACCTGGCTAGGTCATGAAACATCTGCAAGAAAACCACCAAGCTCAGAGAGCACCAAACACCCCTCATTTCAACCCTGAGCTACCAATATTCTCCTTTATTGCTTCCTCTGGTCTTTCAAAGCCATTCCCGAAGTCCTATACCACCCTCTATAGCTGAAGAGATTTCACTGGAGATGAATCAATTGTTTTAAAAGTTTATAATACTTACTGCGGGGCATTAAACCTCGCCGTCCATGCAAAAACACGACCCCCTTCATTGCACAAAGAAACTTCAAAGGATTCGTGACTTGGCAAAGATTTGATTTACATCTGTGCGCTTTCTGTCAACGCAACTGATCTACTTTTCATTACGTTCTTTTCATCATGTTCTTTTTCCTAACCGAAAAGCAGCTGCCGAGTCAAGCCAAATAAATAAATAAATAAATGGCTCAAAACATATTGAACACGCTTTTTTCTTTTTTTTCTTTTTGATCCTATTGATTTCACCTGGATAGTTTCTAAGCACAGATTTAAAGTCTAAGATATTCATTCCAAAGTGCTTAATTTTGGACTGATCTGTGCCAGCCCCTCGCCTCTGTTGTATGACCCTCCGTAAAAAGAAAAGAAAAAATCTCTAATTTTAGCAAATTCTGAGCTGAGATTAAGTGTAGTTTGTACTGTTCACAGATGTGCATAGACAGAAAGCTCAAACTGCCCAAGGAGCTGCTGATACAGTTCTACAGAGGAATTATTGAGTCTGTCATCTGAACCTCCATAATTGTCTGGTTTGGTTCTGCAACCCAACAAGACAGACACAGACTTCAGAGGATAATTAGAACTGCAGAAAAAACAATTACTACCAACCTGCCTTCCATTGAGAACCTGTATACTGCACGAGTCAAAAAGAGGGCTGTGAAAATATTTACAGACCCCTCACATCCTGGACACAAACTGTTTCAACTAATAAAAAAAAAA
>QLTV01001681.1:739379-754328 GCA_003457575.1 Thermophis baileyi
AGTGCCGGTCCGTGGGCGCCGCCATTTTTTTCTGGGAATTTTTGGCGGCTTTTTTTCGTTTTGGGCTGTGTGTGCTCTGCTGCTGCTTTGGAAAGGGCCCTCCCACCCGCCTCCGGGTGAAGGCTGTCCTTTATTCTTCGCCTGAAGCACAGCTGATCAGCTCCTCAGCTGTGTTTCGGGCAGATTATAGTCACTGAGCATGCGCGGAAACAGAATTGCACCGGGGGAGCGCGCGCGCGTGTAACCCTAAGCCATGCCCACAGAGTGGTAGCGGAAATTTTCAGAACCCACCCCTGGTTTCACCCAGTATTGTGTTTTGGCCAAAAATAAAATCTGCTTCTTTTTGCAAGCCTCGTCTCGTGTCTCTTTGGCATCTCAGTGGCTCGGGGAAACTTCTGGGACCTTACAAAACAAAAGCATTTTTTAAAAAATAAAAAATAAACCAGTTACTTTTTTTTCCTGTAAGGAAAAGGTGGCAGGTTGAGAGACAATGGCTACCTCTAACTACAGATTTCGCTGGCTCTCCATTTGCATTTAAAAGGCCCAACAGTACAATTCCATTTCTATTTCTCGTTTTAATTATGACCGTGTGCACCTGAATCTCAAAAGCATGCCTGCATTTTTATTCAAGGGCTTGCAACGTTTCACGAGATAGTACGAACCGAACGCAGAAGGGCGAGTCAATTCAAAAACGATGAAAATGAACCGCTAACCTCATTTTTCCTCCAAAGGATCATAAAGTTAGAAAGCATGAACAAAATTAACTATGTAATGAAAATATAAACAGAAATGCTGACAGAAATGCTTCCTTATCTGAAATTCTTTAAAAATGTATTGGAAAAATGACAGCGAGCAATCTTTTCCCTCAAAATGCAGGAACAATTGAACTCTGAACATCATCATCATATGTCATGATTGTGTTAGCAATTCAGGAATCAGCAAATAAACTCTCATTAAATTGCTATTATAAAATCTACAATCTACGTGTTCAGCTCAATTTCCACTCATGGGAATACTTTTCAATATTCCAATATTCCCTTAAAATTATAAACGAGGAATAACATGCGAAAATAAAGTGATTGATGACTTGATAAAAGATTAAACGTTGCAGCTTAGTGCTTGCATTACAGCTGCTAGTTTTGCTTCCTAAAATATAAACAGAAGTATCTACATACCTTTTCTGTAGTATACAACAAAAAGCATACTACGGGTTTTTTAATACAAGTAATCCTCAATTTACGACCAAAATTGAGTCCAAAATTTCTGTGGCTAAGCGAGACATTTGTTAAGAAAGTTTTGCTCCATTTTACAACCTTTCTTGCCACAGTTGTTAAGTGAATCACTGCAATTGTTACCTAGTAACATGGTTGTTAAGTGAATCCAGCTTCTCCATTGACTTTGCTTCTCAGAAGGTCGCAAAAGGGGATCCCGTGACCCTGGGACATTGCCACCGTCATAAATATGAGTCAGTTAGCAAACATCTGAATTTTGAATCAGGTGACCGTGGAGATACTGTGACAATCGTGAGTGTTAAAAACGGTCATAAGTCACTTTTTTCAGTGCCGTTGTAACTTCGAACAGTCACTAAATGAACTGTTGTAAATTGAGGACTACCTGTAACCCTCTTTATCTCAGAAGCCTATTGATTGATTGAAAGAATCTTGCAAAATTGTCAAATTCTGCAAAACTGACCCGGATTCTCAAAATCTGGATATTCTCGTCTGAAATTCTTCAACAACCTCACAAAAACCAAGGTTCCTTTAGGGGAACATGAACAAATGGTGAATGCAGATATTAAGAAGAAAAAATATTATTCTTAAACCATATGTCCTTGTGACATAGAACAAGTTGACCTGGAAAGAAAGTTGAGTTTTTTAAAAAGCTATTTATGATGTGCTGAACTGGTGCTCTTATTTTATCAGAGCCTCAATAATTTTAACAGATCATTTTGATGAAAAGTAAACATTTTTCGTTGTTTGCAACGTGGAATGAAGTTTAGGCTCAAATGTTTATTTTCTGCATTTTCTGAAACTTTATCCAAAACAATAACTTGGGCGAAGTGGAAACCTCAGCAATTTTTTTTCCAGCCCTCCTATTTATAATCGCAATCTGAAAGAATTCCGAGATAATCTCCTTTAATCAGTTCTATACAGTCGGTCCGTATCCTAAGACAAGAGAAAGAAAATGTGGCCAATTGTCAACAGATGACAAGCAAAGTGGGGGGGGGGGAGAAACCCACTTTGGAGTGCTTCCTTTTGTTCCAAACATAATGTATACAAATGAAAACAAGAGCCGAAATGATATCGCTCGAGTGAGAATTAGAAGCAAAAGAAGAAGAAAAATAAAAATGAAAGACTCCCATCATTAGTACAACTGACAATTTTGGGCCAATTGCTTCATTTGTTACAAGGATGTCAGATACTTGCTGATTAAGAAGGCTGGAATATATATTCAAGTCTCTCTTTTTTTTGAGAGCAGATGTGGGACGTTGTTGAGATAAGGAACACAGCACACGTCCCCAGAGGTGAAGAATGGGATTTGATTTATTTATTTATTAAGAAATTTTATATGGCTGCCCGACTCACTCTTGGTGACTCCTGGTGGCTTACAAAGAAAAATATATCTATATACTGTATATAAAAGCCAAATCCACTTACTCATCACGAAATCTCCAGAACTGTAAAGCCTACAAACTTGTAACTTGGCACGTATGTTCCTCTTGGCTTCTAGGTGCTCGCTAAGAAAGGACTTTTTTTTAAATGACCATCAGATCATTAGTATTTCTTATACAGTAATTATATTAACACACTCTGATGCTAAGGAGTTAGATGTTCTACTCCAGGGGTGAAATGCAGCCGCCTCTAGCCGCCTCTAACCGCCTCACGCAAGGCGGTAGGGCCGACTGCGCAAAGCCCTGCCCACCCGTGCTGACGTCATGACGTCCCTTTGTGGGGGCGATTTTCAGGCTCTGCGCATGTGCAGAAGGCTTTGCGCATGCGCAGACGACAGCATGCGCACATTTCCGAGCCGGTAGGGAAGGTAAGTGAATTTCACCCCTGTTCTACTCCCCCTCCCCACCTGAAAAGAACTCTGTTCCAACTGCCAGTTACCTTATATTAACACGCTCTGATGCTACCCCTTCGCTAAACCGGGCATGGGCGTGGCCAGCGCGTGACTCATCCGGTTTGCAGGCTGGGAGTTTAGACATTCTACTCCCCCTCCCCACCTGAAAAGAACTCTGTTCCAACTGCCAGTTGCCTTATATTAACATGCTCTGATGCTAAGGAGTTACACATTCTACATAAATTTTCAAGCTTTAAGCGTCAATGTATCAAGCCCGATGGTAACTACTCATTAATTTTCAAGCTTTAACTGTCAATTTATCAAGCCCGATCACATAGTTTCGTAGCAAAGCACGGGTATCCAGCTACTAGTATAATATAACACATTTTTAAAAAGCAATGACCCCTGGGGACAAAAGCTAATCAGACAAGCCACTTGATGTCTAAGGAGATTCTCAGTCAACCAGATCATGGTTGTCCCAAAGGTAACTTAGACTTTTCTTGGGGGGGGGGGTTTCCCCTTGAAAATGTTTTGCTTCTCATCCAAGAAACTTCTTCAATTTCTGAAGCTTCTTCAGCTTCTGAAGGCAGAAGTGAAGAAGCTTCTCGGATGAGAAGCAAAACGTTTTCAAGGAAAAAACCAGGGAAGTCCAGTTGCCTGTTGAACAGCATTTTGGGGACAAGCTCCATCCCACTCCATCCCACTCTGGGTTCCGCAGGCTTGTTGGCAAAACCAGGTCTTCAGGGCCTTGAGAAAAAAGTGTCAATGTTGGGGCCACTGTGATCTTCTCAGGGATGATGTTCCACAGGGAAGGAGCCACCACGGTGAAAGCCCTTCTTCTTGGTCCCACCAGATGGACCTTCTTAGGACAGGGGAGGTGCCACCACAGAGAAGACCCTTCTTCTTGGTCCCACCAGATGGACCTTCTGAGCACAGGGAAGGTACCACCACGGAGACGGCCGTTCATCTTAGTCCCACCAGATGGACCGTCTTAGGACAGGGAAGGAGCAACCATAGAGAAGACCCTTCTTCTTGCTCCCACCAGATGGACCTTCTTAGGGCAGGGAAGGAGCAACCATAGAGAAGACCCTTCTTCTTGCTCCCACCAGATGGACCTTCTTAGGGCAGGGAAGGAGCAACCATAGAGAAGACCCTTCTTCTTGCTCCCACCAGATGGACCTTCTTAGGGCAGGGAAGGAGCAACCATAGAGAAGACCCTTCTTCTTGCTCCCACCAGATGGACCTTCTTAGGGCAGGGAAGGAGCAACCATAGAGAAGACCCTTCTTCTTGCTCCCACCAGATGGCCCTTCTTAGGGCAGGGCAGGAGCAACCATAGAGAAGANNAATGTTGGGGCCACTGTGATCTTCTCAGGGATGATGTTCCACAGGGAAGGAGCCACCACGGAGAAGACCCTTCTTCTTGGTCCCACCAGATGGACCTTCTTAGGGCAGGGAAGGAGCAACCATAGAGAAGACCCTTCTTCTTGCTCCCACCAGATGGACCTTCTTAGGGCAGGGAAGGAGCAACCATAGAGAAGACCCTTCTTGCTCCCACCAGATGGACCTTCTTAGGGCAGGGAAGGAGCAACCATAGAGAAGACCCTTCTTCTTGCTCCCACCAGATGGACCTTCTTAGGACAGGGAAGGAGCAACCATAGAGAAGACCCTTCTTGCTCCCACCAGATGGACCTTCTTAGGGCAGGGAAGGAGCAACCATAGAGAAGACCCTTCTTCTTGCTCCCACCAGATGGACCTTCTTAGGGCAGGGAAGGTGCCACCATGGAGAAGACCCTTCTTCTCGGTCCCACCAGATGGACCTTCTTAGGGCAGGGAAAGAGCCACCACGGAGAAGGTCCATCTTGGTTCCATCGGATGGACCTTCTTAGCACAGGGAATTCTCTATCTCCCTGCTCTCTTAGACCCAAATAGCTAACACCAGACTTCAGAGGAGTTCTTGTTTCATAGAAAGATGGAAAGCTGACCTGATTAGTATTATTACTAATAATTGTATTTATTCAATTCTAACCTGCATTAAATGGCACATTTCATGTTTGCGTGTGCTGTGCATGCAATTTTTTTTTTGGACACAATTTTCACTGTCCCTATTTTGCTGTACGGTAGATTTTAATAGTTTCAGTTTAGTTTTAATAGTTTTATTCAATATTTGGATTTCTTTTTCTTTTTACAATCTTGTAGTTCCCATTTATTTGGATTATTCAGTGTCTTAAAACTACTGTTGGCGTCCGAATTTATTTTAGACATCGGGCTTTGTATTTCTCTAAATCCAGATATAACCAAAGTCAATCTGAATATAAGCCCCCAAACCTTACAAATGTAACCAATAATGTAATCATCCCCGTTCTCTAAATTAATTAAAAAAAAACATAATTTTCAGTTACAATTTACACCTATTCTTTGTATATACACACCAGTAAGAAAAGAAAACCCTGCTGAGTAGTTATCGTTACTACGAATTAAAACCCTGACTTTTGCTCAGATCAAAAATCCAATTTTATAGCACTAGGAATAAAAAAATTACACAGCAGAAATACCTAAACTGTATTAAAAAGGCTAACCCTGCTGAACATTGATTAACTATCAAGATCATACAAACGGCATCCCAAGAGCGTTAACAGAAAAATAAACCAAACCAAAAGACAAAACCTTTTTCAAAACAAATTCCTTTTCTCCAGAAACAATCCTTGTACGTTATATAGCAGTCCAAACGATTGCGAAAGAAACTGCGCCAAAGTTTTGCAACTCAATAAAAGTAGCAATATACGGATATACGGATATACGGATATCCGTATATCCGTTTTCAGCCATTAAATTAACTCAAGAAATTCTCAGTTACATTCTCCTTAATCTGTTACAGTTATCTCAACTTTTAGGCGGAGAAAAATACAGATAGCATTTTAACGTGTGACTGTAACTGAGTCTGCAATTAGGGTTGTAAGTTATGGTGGTCATCATAACAGATTTTATTATCTTATTTGCGGTGGCCGTTAAGCAAGCCCTGCAGTCATTAGATCAACATTGCAGTCGTTAAATGAACCCATTGCACCCAATGAGTGTTCTTTTGCCAGAAGCGCAAGCTGGATTTTGGTTTAAAAAAATAAAGTTTTTTGGGGGGTTAAAAGAAAAGTCATAAATCACGGTTACAGGACCACAGAATGCTGCAAATGTGCAGGCCAGGTATCACCCACACAAAATCAGATCTTCTAAACTTCTAAATTGGTTTGTCCGTAGCCCTAGGGAAGTCCATTGTAACTTCAAACAATCACTAAACAATAGGTCTTAAGTCAAGGACCACTGATAGCCAAATCTGGTCCTAGGTTCTGCCTCAGTTTACCTTCCCAATAAGCAACCAAGTCAGAAGATCATTTAAAAGCAGTGTATTAGGGGTAACCCTGATAAAGTGGGATCTCCCTAAGAAAAGGGAGAACCCCAAAACCCATCTTACATTCCTTTTTATAGTTAACGCAACAAAGAAAAATGCAAGAGGAAAGTTGATTGGACCGGATAAAAGTAATCTCCCCTTTGCATAGGAAATCAGTTGCATGTAATCAAACATGTTACATATTTGCATCCCATAATATCACCCATGTTCATTAAAATAAGGTCTGACATCAGAAGGGGTGTAAATTGTTAAGGAAAAACATTGTTTGGGGTTCACAAAAGAGATAAACCAGACCCCAATTTGTACTAACAAATGTTCTTCTTCTCCAGCCTGTTTATCAGTTTAGGGATGTTAAAAGCTAATAAACCTGAACATCGTTGGTTTTTTTAAAAAGAGAGAAAATAAATCAAAGTACAAAGTAACTATGTTAGTTAGCAAGTTACAAAATCCATGTCATGTGCCTCTCACTACCTCTAAGCCAGTGTTGGTAAACCTTTTCGGCACCGAGTGCCAAAATGGGAGCGCGTGCGCGTGGGAGCACTGGAAACCGGAAGAGCAGTTCCCTGGTGTGCATGCGCACCGGGAAGCTGAGCTTCCGGTTTTCGGCGGGCGCATGCGTGCTGGTCACCTGGTCTTCCAGTTTCTGGTGCGCATGCACGTGCAAAGACCAGCTAGCCAGCATGCATGTGCGCACCGGAAACCGGAAGCTCAGCTTCCCAGTGCGCGCATGCGCACCAGGGAGCTGCTCTTCCAGTTTCCAGCACTCCTGCACGCGCGAAGACCAGCTGGTCTTCGTACATGCATGCGCGCTAGAAACTGGAAGACCAGGTGACCGGTACGCGCCAGAACCCGGAAGAGCAACGGGCGATGGCTGCCGTGCCCGCAGAGATGGCTCTGCATGCCACTTCCGGCACGCGTGCCATAGGTTCGCCATCATGGCTCTAAGCAAATAATATTGGTCTACCTTAGACAGCCATGGGATCTGTTGCTGTGATAATACAGGGGAAGAACTTTGAATATTTTTGAGTAATTTGCACGGCTGTGTGATCTTTCTCATTTTCGCACGTAGTTAAGCTGTAATATTATCATTTCAGCTTCCCTGAAAACAGCGTGGTGGCTTTCAAGGGCAAGTCAAGTTAGAAACAGAGCTGAGAATGGGTCTCACACACCCCCTCAACACAAAGACGCTATCCAACTGCAGGGTACTCGGTTGTGTTTTTCAAAAGCTATTTTAAAAATGTTCATTAAATAAGGGCATTGCGTTGCATTATGACCTTTCCAACGAAGTCACGTTGTTCTGAAAATGCAGAATATTCCCCCCCCCCCGGTTCTTTGACTAGTCTAGTATAGTAAAAAGAAGGACTAGGGGAGACATAATAGCAGTGTTCCAATATTTGAGGGGCTCCTACAAAGAGGAGGGGGTCAAATTATTCTTCAAGGCAACAGAGAGCAGGACAAGAAACAATGGACGGAAACTAACCAAGGAGAGAAGCAACCTGGAATTAAGGAGAAACTTCCTCACAGTGAAGACAATTAACCAGTGGAACAGCTTGCCTCCAGAAGTTGTGGATGCTTCATCACTGGAGGTTTTTAAGAAGAGACTGGACAGCCACTTGTCTGAAATGGTACAGGGTCTCCTGCCTGAACAGGGGGTTGGACAAGAAGACCTCCAAGGTCCCTTCCAGCTCTGTTTTTCTATGTTCTATGACTTTGCGGAGCCATCAGATAACCCAATTTCCCATCTGCAAGAACTTGAGCTTCGTCACACCTCCTCCTTTTGGGGTTTGGGTCTTTTAAGCAGCAAGGTGGCATGGTGGCTTTGCAGCACCCCTCATGGGAACAAACAGGATTTTTTTTTTGTCTATGATGAGACCATGTCTATGGCTAGTAAAGACACAGATGGAGGTCGGGTGCCAGCAATTTATTTTATTTCTGCCTTCCACGAAGTATGAATTCATGATTTATGTTCCTTGTTCCCAGCCCATCAGAGCTGATAGAAACATTTACAGTTTAAGACTCTTAGCTGCTCTGCAATGCTCAAAAGGACATTTGAAGTGCTTCTATTCAGACGATTAAAGCAGCCCCGTTAAGGCTCCCACAACTGTGTTGAAAACTTTGCTCAAATGTCATTGTGCACTGAGGGATGCACAGCTACCTCACTTTTCAGTGCAAAGTGTTTCCTTACTAAGAATGATGATTGGTAGTCCTCGACTTACGACAATTGATCCCAACATTTCTGTTGCTAAGTGAGATGTTTATTAAGTGAGTTTCACCCCATTTTACAACCTTCCTTGCCACAGTTGTTAAGTGAAACACTGCAGTTGTTAAGTTAGTCACACCGTAGAGGAGAGAGGAGGGGAGGAGAGGGGAGGGGAGGGGAGGAGAGGAGAGGAGAGGAGAGGAGAGGAGAGGAGAGGATAACAGAGTTGGAAGGGACCTTGGAGGTCTTCTAGTCCAACCCCCTGCTCAAGCAGGACACTCTATACCATTTCAGACAAATGGTTGTCCAATCTCTTCTTAAAAACCTCCAGGGATGGAGTACTCACAACTTCTGGTCAGAAGTTGTAGGTGTTTGTCAAGTCACAAAAGGGGATCACGTAACACTGCAACCGTCGTAAACATGAGTCAGTTGCCAAGCACCTAAATTTTGATCACATGACCATGGGGATGCTGCAGTGGTCGTAACTTTTTTCAGTGCCGTTGTAACTTTGAACGGTCACAAAATGAACCGTTGTAAGTCGAGGACTACCTGGATGTAAGCAGAATTATTATTTTTTACCTTGATCTTCCCTGCAACCATTCTTTTCTCTGATCCCCCGCTTTGACAAAAGACACACCGCTTGGTCCCCTGTTCTGCTGCCAAAATGAAACGATCAAACTACACAAAGGGTCTGTCGTTGTGTCTATTCTTTGCCCAACTCCGTAGGCCTTTATGTTTGCTGTGACCCCCCCCCCCCAAGCCTGCTCTCTGTTGTCATTGTGTTGTAATAGGCAACACGCTCAGACAGCTCCTACAATCAAAAGAAGAAGGACAATTGTGCTGCCAGCTATTCTCCATCTCCTTAATGGATTCTCTGTGATGAGAAAAAGACGGATGGAAGCTGTAGGAAACCTCGGGACCATCACAAGTGAAAGAGGGTGACATCATCGGGGATCAATAAATCTTTGGGGATATGGCAGGGCAATTAGATAATTAGAATCCTATCAAAAAGGACCAGTGAATCATAGGGATTAATTTATATAAGAATGGCTGAGGAATAAGGAACCCGCTTCCCATTTCTGGCAGGACAGATTTACGGATTGTACATTCAAGTTTGTCGTCTTCTTCTCCTTCTCCTTCTCCTTCTCCTTCTCCTTCTCCTTCTCCTTCTTCCGTTTAAGCCTTCAGTCCTTAAGCGTAGCGTCCTGAACTACAGGTAGTCCTCGACTTACGGCCACAAGGGAGCCCAGCCCAACATTTCTAAGTTGCTAAGTGAAACGCTTGTTAAGTGAGTTTTGTCCCATTTTACGACTTTCCTTGCCACCGTTGTTAAGCGAATCACTGCATTGTTAAGTTAGTCAAATGGCCGTTAAGTGAATCTGGCTTCCCCCATGGATTTTGCACGTCAGAAGGATGCAAAAGGGGATCACTGAGACCGTCATGAATACGAATCAATTGCCAAGCCTCTGAATTTTGATCAGGTGAACCATCCTGGGATGCAACAATGGTCATAAGTGTGAAAACTGGTCAAGTCCCTTTTCTCACTGCTGTTGTAACTTTGAACGGTCACTAAATGAATTGTTGTAAGTCCAGGACTATCTGTATTGTGTTACATCAGCAGGGGTGGGTTCCTCCCGGTTCGGACCGGTTCTCCCGAACTGGTAGCGACCCGCTGGTGATGTCACTATGACGTCACCGATCCGTTTTGGTCGGTGCCGGTCCGTAGGTGCCACCATCTTTTTTTTTGCATTTCTTTTGAATTTTTTTTTATTTTATTGTTTTTTATTTTATTTTTATTTTTATTTTTCCTTCTGAGCATGTGCAGAAGCTGAGTTCCAGCACTGTGCATGTGGTCGCCATCTTGCTTTCGGCTTTTTTATTTTGTTTTAATTTTTTTCAGATTTTTTTGTTACTGCGCATGCACGCGTGCGCCAAGGCGCGCCCACGCAGCGCGGGAGGGAGTGAACCGGCAGCGAGGTAAGTTGGAACCCAGCCCTGTACATCAGATTATTGTCTGTGTAGTCCAATCGTGTTTCATTCAGCTTTTCTCAAGCCCGAGATGCTTCTAACATGGAGAACCAGCCATATCCCGACTTTATCCCGAAATATAAACCAGCTCTTTCCTAGTGGAATGACACTAAGCATGATGATCAATAGGTTTAAATAGAATAACAGAGTTGGAAGGGACCTTGGAGGTCTTCTAGTCCAACCCCCTGCTTAGGCAGGAAACTCTACACCACTTCTGACAAATGGTTATCCAACATCTTCTTAAAAACATCCAGTGTTGGAGCATTTAAAACTTCTGGAGGCAAGGTGTTCCGCTGATTAATTGTTCTCACTGTCAGGAAATTTCTCCTTAGTTCTAGGTTGCTTCTCTTCTTGATTAGTCTCCACCCGTTGCTTAAAGACGGGGAAAGGTCTACCTGCTTTCACTACCTGCTCAAATCTCTTAATTATGAGCAAAAAGGCAAAACCCTCAACATTGACCACATCAGAACCGGTAGCAGAAATTTTGAGTAGTTCGGAGAACCGGCAAATACCACCTCTGGCTGGCCCCAGAGTGGGGAGGGAATGGGGATTTTGCAATATCCTTCCCCCAGGAGTGGGGAGGGAATGGGGATTTTGCAGTATCCTTCCCCTGCCATGCCCACCAAGCCACACCACACCCACCAAGCCACGCCCACCAAGCCACGCCCACAGAACCAGTAGTAAAAAAAATTGGATTTCACCACTGAGATATACTATTTTATTTCTAGAGCTATACATTCAATCTTGAATTGGATCGATTTTATCCCTAGTTCTTTTTCACAATTGTAAGCATAAATGCCCCCCTAGTTTCTTGTCCCAACGGCATAACCATTACCCATCCCATCATAACATCAATTTGCTGTTCCCAGGAACATATCTTCATTTCCTGTGTGTGATTTGTAAATGTATATGGATGAATTATGCATTTAAACAGCAAGCAGACAACAGAATAACAGAATAGCAGAGTTGGAAGGAACCTTGGAGGTCTTCTAGTCCAACCTCCTGCTCAAGCAGGAAACCCTTATGCCATTTTTATGGAGACTGTCAGCCATCCAGGTCATGGCTCTCTCAAAGATGCTTTCTCAAGAGGCAACCGGACTTTCTGGTTTTTCCTCTTTGAAGACGTTTCGCTTCTCATCCAAGAAGCTTCTTCAGCTCTTCTGCAGCTTCTATGCCATTTCAGACAAATGGCCATCTAATTTCATCTTTAAAACCCTCCAGTAGCAAATTCTGGCAGAATGCAAATTAAATCCTAGCATTTAAATCTCGAGTGAAGATCGCAGGGGAAAACAGAAGTGATGAGATTTCTTAAGTCCAGTGACCTGATAATGTTGCAAAATGAGCTATTTTAGACTCTTTTTATTCCAAGAGTCTATTTTTAACCGCATTTCTTTCCGTTAGCCTAACAACCCCCTTTCCCCCTGTGCTACAGTAGGAGGTTTTAGCTAATTTCCTATCCTACTCTTTGGCAAAACGTTAACAAATGCTTTGGTAAAAAAATAGCTTTTTTTAAATTTTAAAAAAAAGTAAATATTTCTTACGAAAATTTCCTTTCAGATTCAGCCCAGCATATGTTTTAGAAATCATTTAATGGCTTAAAAAAAAAAACCTTGAATTTTTTAGAGAATTTTCACGAACCTGGAAAACGCACTCAATAGATTAGATGCCCATTAATGCCAAGAGATTAATGCGTTGTGTGCAACATTCATAAAGTAGAGTGCCCGGTTTTAATAAAAGGGAATCTTTGCCTTTAGGAGGGAGGAGGGGGGGAAACAGCCCTGAATGTACACGAAAAACACTCACCCGCAACACATAACTTTGGAAAGCAGACATTCAACATTTATCTGAGGGCTCTCCCCAAAAAATCCATAAACCTGTGCAACAAATCTTCGTGAAACCCTTACCTGTCACGATCTGTTGTCCAGTTAATCCCACCGGTACAATTCCCAGGTTATTCATTGCGGTAGCCCAGGCTGATGGATCAGTGACTGACATGTTAAATTGCGTTGTGTCTATAGCTATGTTCCCCAAGCCATCAGCTGCTGACGGGAGAGAAGAATATTCTGATCAAAAGGATGGCCAGGTAGGTCAATGGGCAAACTAGAGAAATCGCTTCCATTCTTGCAGTGCCATTACCTCAGATTGTGTTTTCTCCCCCGTCCATTCTCCTTCCCATCATCTACGGGAAAAAGTACGCCGTGGCAGCCACAAAGCAAAAAATCCAATATATACAATGTCTGTTGAGACTTAACCCAATAAAGGGCAAAGGTTCCTATGGAAACAAATTCCCAAGGACACTGATAGGTTTTGCGAGAATAATGAGTTTAGCACGGCAAGGAATCGGGGGGCACTTGAAAACTTCACCTCTGTTCTGTTCTAACTACAGGCCCCTTTGGCAGATTTCACGCCTGTGCCAAAATCTAGTTTTCTTTTCGGCTTCTGTACAACTCAATATCGGTTTTGTTGGAGTAGCACCACACAAATATTCCTCAGGGGTAAAAGGATGAATTTGAGCTTGGCAGGACTTAGAAAATTGGACGGAAAGGATATCAAATCAGCTAGGCGTATCCCACATTCTGGGCAAGACCCAGAAAATATTAACCTCCCATCCTGACTTCCAACTGACCTAATGCAATTGTGGTATGTAAGGCACCCCAAATTTTATTGTCTATGGAGATTCTTAATCATCCAGGTCATGACTGTCCCAAAAGTGCTTTTTCAAAAGGCAACTGGACTTTCTTTGTTTTTTTCTTGAAGAGGTTTTGCTTCTCATCCAAGAAGCTTCTTCAGTTCTGACCAAAAGATGGAGGATGGAAGGATTTATATTCCTTGCAGTCATCTGGTCGTTAGTGCACTTTCTGAGTGTCCTTGAGAACACTTGGGAGATTTATCTGTTTATCTATCCGAGTGGCCTCAATGACTCTCAGAGAGAGCGCTAACGACCAGATGACTGCAAAGAATATAAATCCTTCCATCCTCCATTGTTAAGTCAGAACTGAAGAAGCTTCCGGGATGAGAAGCGAAACGTCTTCAAGGAAAAACAAAGCCTACTTGCCTTTTGAAAAAGCACCTTTGGGACAAATGCAATTCTTTTTTAAATAAATAAACAAGCAAACAAACGTCCAACCAGAACTACCAAACAGACATTCACCTGTGCCCATGGTTCCACTGGGTATTCCTCGCAAACGTTGTCCTGACGTACGTTGACTTCTTCATTTGCTAATATATTAACAGCTTGAGAGGCGAAAAGGTCTCTCCATTCCCAGATCCTGGATCCACTTTTATGCTTTGGAAAGAAAGAAAGAAAGAAAGAAAGAAAGAAAGAAAGAAAGAAAGAAAGAAAGAAAGATCAGGAATTGAAAATTATTTTAAAACCGCTCTTCTTTGCAGAATGGATAGGTAGAGCTTTCCAGAGGAACCGGTATCGTGGCTCTGCCCAGGACAGAACTTCAAAATGGATATTAGGCCAATGCAGGTTCCTGCTGATTGAGAACAAAACTGTATAAAACCTGGTTTAATGTTTTGCCTCTGGGCTGCTTAAACTCCCCAGTGTTTAGGATTTATCAGTTCCTGCACAGCTGCTTTTCCAACCCAGCCTCTGCTCGGAGGACATACTTAAGACTGGAAATGCCTTCTTTAAAAAGTTAAAAATTAATTGATATTGAAAGGCTGAAGAAACAACTTCACTCTGGATTATGTTTCTGGGTACAAAAAAAAAAAAAGTAAGGTGGGAATACAGGAGGGTGAAAAAAAAGTTACCTTGCTGCACTCAAGCTAAGAAATGGGTTTTTATTTATTTCCAAAGTGGCATGTCATCACTGGGTATCTTAAAAATCATGGTCAAGATCTCTGCAAGAGAGTTAAAAACAGTTTCTCCAAAGGTTTAAAGGAGAATCATTTAGCCCTTTTCCTTGTCTTTTGACTGGGGAACTGCGATAATTTAAAACACATTCAAAGGATAATGAGGTTCTGTGTTATCAAGGCAAACTTAATTTAGGGTGATTGGCAGTCTTCTGGTAAAAAGCTGACATTCAAGAGGGCTGGCACCCCAAAATTCCAGAGTTGTTATTTGACATTGCTGGGTTACTTTATACTATTTTAATTCATAAAAGATGGAAATGGTCAGAAGTGTGGTTTTTACTCCAGCTCCAGAGAGTATATCCCTATTGACGTTAAGAGATATAACAACAATAATAATTACATAATATTGTTATCATATGGGTTAAGGCAGTCAAACATGTACCACAAGGAGTGTTA
>QLTV01001681.1:782476-812661 GCA_003457575.1 Thermophis baileyi
GAAAAATTCTTTCTTTTGGTTTTGAAAATTGTTTTGTGGAGGCTTTTTGGCTGTTCCACATAATCTAGTAAGCAGTTCAGGATATTGTTGCTCCCTTTGTTACAAATAAATATTATAAAAAAGTAAATTCTGTTTGTGATAATTGTTTGGCTACACTATATTTTTAATATGCTAGTTGTGATAATTTTATGCCAAGTCAAATTGTCCAATAGTCATATTTTATGTTCCTAAAGTAACAGAATGACTTTCAATCTTAAAAAGACAAAAAAGTGCTAATGTAGCATTTTTTTCAATTTTTCCAAAAATTTCTGTTTCCCCCCCCCCAAAAAAAACGGAAAAAAACCGGGGGGTTTTCCGAGCTTCAAAATTTCCGGAAATTTTACATCTCTAGTCAGCACTAAATTGGCACTAAATAAGAGTTAACAGAATTCAAGAGGGATTGGAGTTAGACCCTTTGTGGGAACATAATGATTCCAGTCTGATTACTCTCTTGACTCCACCTTCAGGCTCTGCCTGTCCTTCTCCCACATCTTCTGGTGGCCTCATATTTTTAATGAGGAGGAACAATTCTTCCTGAGATTCTTCTCTGGCTGGGCAATTTTATCGGAAGGGTATGGTGGATTCCCAAAGGAATGAAACCATAAGCAAGCTTGTAATTTTACCTCCTATCGATTTTCGAAGATTGTGGAAGAATTTGCTATAAGAGATTGCGCCGAGGCTGAAAAAGGAAAACGAAGTATCTAACACAATCAGAAGATAGGAGATCCTATTACAGGTTTATCAAATAAACACACTCTAAGTCAGGGGTGGATTGTGGATCCTGTTGCTGCCGGTTCGCTCCGGGTTGCGCCACAGGCGCGTGCGCCCGCCCACAGCAATAAAAAAATAGCTTCGCAGAATTAGCATGCGCAGAAGCAAAATCCAAGATGGCGGCGCCCACGGAGACCGGCGAAAGAACCGGTTCCATGACATCATCACTGGTTTACTAATGGTTCTAAAGAACCGGTTGGAACCGGTAGGAACCCACCTCTGCTCTAAGTCCACCACGGAAATGTTCTGGGAAGAAGAGATTCAAAAGTTTCAAAGAGACCCCATCTTAACAAACACATTCGTAAAGGAGAGGTGGAGGGTTACCAACCCTGGCCCCCTGATTCTCTAATGCAGTGGTTCTCAACCTTTCTAATGCCGTGACCCCCTCGCGGCATTTATGCATGTACAACCCATTAAAAAGGGCAGAAGTTTTGGTTGTGCAGTTGCAGATGCCATCTTGGCTCTTTTGACCCCTCCTTCCTTCCTTCCTTCTCTCTTCCTCCTCCTGCTTTTATTTCTCCTTCCTTCTCTCCTCCTCCTCCTCCCTTGCTTCCTTCTCTCCTCCTCCTCCTTCTTCCTCTCCTCCTCCCCCTTCTCCTTCCTTCTCTCCTCCTCCTCCTCCCTCCCTTCCTTCTCTCCTCCCCCTCCTCCCTTCCTTCCTTCTCTCCTCCTCCTTCTTCCTCTCCTCCTCCCCCGTTCCCTCCTCCTCCTCCAGACCCTACTCACTCTCTGGATTGTAGCCCTGTGTCCCCCACAACTGCAACAAGACCACGATTGGCAGGAGCAGCCCTGGCTGCGTCTCCATCCCCAGCTATGGTTCTTGGCATCTGTTCCCCATTGTTCAAGTCGTGCCACTGCAGGGAGATGCCGACATCAGCGGGTTCTCCTTCTGAGTTGTCCTCCCTCCCTTCCTTCTCTCCTCCCCCTCCTCCCTCCCTTCCTTCTCTCCTCCTCCTTCTTCCTCTCCTCCTCCCCCGTTCTCATCCTCCTTCCTTCTCTCCTCCACCTCCTCCTCCTTCCTCCCCCTTCTTCTCCTTCTCCTTCCTTCTCTCTTCCTCCTCCTCTTCCTTCCTTCTCTCCTCCTCCTCCTTCATCTCCTCCTCTCCTGTTCTCCCCTCCCTTCCTTCCTTCTCTCCTCCACCTCCTCCTTCCTCCACCTTTTTCTCCTCTTCCTTCCTTCTCTCCTCCATCTCCTCCTCCTTCTTCCTCCCCTTCTTCTCCTTCTCCTTCCTTCTCTTCTCCACCTCCTGCTTCTCCTTCTCTCCTCCTCCTTTATCTTCCCCTTCGCCTTCCTTTCTTCTTCCTCCTCCTCCTTCCTTCTCTCCTCCTCCTCCTTCTTCCTCCTCCTCCCCCTTCTTCTCCTCCTCCTTCCTTCTCTCCTCCACCTCCTCCTCCTTCTTCCTCCCCCTTCTTTTCCTTCTCCTTCCTTCCTCTCCTCCACCTCCACCTCCTGCTTCTCCTTCTCTCCTCCTCCTCTATCTTCCCCTTCGCCTTCCTTTCTTCCTCTTCCTCCTCCTTCCTTCTCTCCTCCTCCTCCTCCTCCTCCCCTTTCTTCGCCTTCTCCTTCCTTCTCTCCTCCTCCTCCATCTCTTTCTTCTTCCTTCTCTCCTCCTCCTCCTCCTCCCCCCTCCTCCCCCCATAAGGCCACTGAACCAAATCCATACTGCAGCCTTCTATCTATTTATTCACAATTGCCATCAAGTATTTACAAACTTTAATGCAACCCTAACCTCTGGTACATGGCAGAAGAAATGAAGCATCAGAATAAAAACTCAGCCTAGCTTGTCAGGAATTTCCTGTAGGAAATACTGTTTATTCGGTCCATGACGAGAAAACATTTCTGGCTTAATGGTGGGCTCTCCTCGTGCGCACTGACTTGCCAAATACTCACATACGCTGTCCAGATGATCAAATGACGGGGGATGAAGGAACAAACAAAACCCCACACCAACCATCATTCATCTGCAGCAATCACCAAACACTTTAATTAAACAGTGAAAGAAAGAATCTGTTCAACCTTTTCATTTCATGTGATTTATTTGGTGGCTTTCGATTTATACAGCTGCCCAACTTAACCTTGTGACTTCCCACAATTATATCACCAATAAATTACAAATTGGCAGCTAGGGTAAAACAAAACCATCCTATGTATCACCAATGTTTTATAGCATTGTTTGTTCGTTTCAAGATTGGAGAGATTTATAAACCTTGAAGGAAGGGAAGGAGAATAGGTTGGAATCCTCTGTATCTTTCTTTCTATCTATCTATTTATCTATCTATCTATCTATCTATCTATCTATCTATCTATCTATCTATCTATCTATCTATCTATCATCTGTGTTCCTATCATCTGTCTGTCTGTCTGTCTGTCTGTCTGTCTGTCTATCTATCTATCTATCTATCTATCTATCTATCTATCTATCTATCTATCTATCTATCTATCATCTATCATCTATCATCTATCTATCTGTACATCAATCTCTGTAAAGCCTTCCTTAACTCTAAAACTAGGACATGTATAAGGCTAAAATCAGAGTAGCATTTTCATATGTTAAGGTTGTATCGTAAGTTGAATATTTATATACATCAGCTTATTAGAATTTTCTGAATAACAGTGTTGGAAGGAACCTTAGTTGTCTTCTAGTCCAATCCCCTGCTCAAGCAGGAGACCCTATATAATTTCAGACAAATATTTGTCCAGTCTCTTCTTTAAAACTTACAGTGTTGGAGCATTCACAACTTCTGGAGGCAAGCTGTTCCACTGATTAATTGTTCTAACTGTCAGGAAATTTCTCCTTAGTTCTAATCATGTCTCCCATGGTCCTTCTCTTCATTAAACTAGACATACCCAGTTCCTGCAACCGTTCTTTGTATGTTTCCTACAGCAACATAACCTGCTCTGTGCTCTAAAGTGAAATCTAGAATTCAGGGGGGCGGCAATATTCTTTCAGCAAAACTGTTCCCCTTTCTTATCAACTAAGGATGGAGGAGGGGAAAAACACATACGGCGGTATACAGCACAATTAGCCACGCTGCAGGCTAGCATTCAAAACCGTTTTGCTGTTCTCTCGAGTTTCCTTTATCAGTAGTTTGAACAAACAGGGGAGAAAAAAATGGAAGGCTGTTTTGTACCGAATGTCAGTCAAATCCCCAGAAGCCGTACACGCACACCCCAGGATGGAGAGCCTTTACATTCTTCCATTGTAACTTAGTGCAGAATTGCACATCACGTATCCGCAGCACAACACTGCGCATCTGACTAACATGTTGCATTGTGAAGAACATGACCTATTCCAAAGAAAATGTTAAAAGCCAAGAGAAATTCCCTGGCAGAACGAATAGTACGTTATGAACTCACATTTCCCCTGTTTTACCAGCAACACAAAGCAACAAAAAACTCAGAAAAGAAAAGGAATGTATGGCCAGATGAGATGGAGCAACTCCAAGCAATGGAACCGGAATATTTCAGGAACCCTCATGCATCACAGTTCTTCCTGCATGAAAAGGGCCAGAGATGGCACCTATGGGAATAACAATTTATCTACAAGCAAAAAAAAAAAAAAAGAATAGGGAAGGATTTACAATAATTATCCGAAAAGGCAACTGGACTTTGTTTTTGCATGAAGACGTTTCACTCTCTCATCCAAGAAGCTTCTTCAGTTCTGACTGAATGATGGAGGATGGGTTTATATTCCTTGCAGTCATCTGGTCATTAGTACTCTTTCTGAGAGTCATTGAGGCCACTTGGAGGTTTATCTATGCCCTCAGGGTCACCTGAATAGTGCAAATGGGTGTGGAGCATTCTTGGAACTGCTGAAAGGACTGTGTCGTAAACAGTGGGTAGGTGGTGTTGTATCCCTCCCCCTCTGTTGAGAGAGGGCTCTTCAGTTTTGACATAATGGCCTCTTTGACCCCACTTTCAAACCAGAGGTCCTCTCTGTCCAGAATGTGGACGTTGCCATCTTCAAAAGAGTGGCTTTTGTCTTTTAAATGCAGATGGATTGCTGAATCCGGTCCTGACTGGTTTGTTCTTCTGTGTTGTGTCATGCCTTTGTGAAATGGTTGTTTTGTTTCTCCGAAGTACAGACCTGCACATGGCTCACTGCATTGTACTGCATATATCACAATGCTCCGTTTGTGTCTGGGGGTTTTATCTTTGGGGTGGACAAGCTTCTGCATTAGTGGACTGAGAGGAACACTGGTTTGAAAGAGGGGTCAAAGAGGTCCTCTGTGTTAAGATTGAACAGCCCTCTCTCAACAGAAGGGGAGGGACACAACACCATCTATCTCCTGTCTACAACACAGTCCTTTCAGCAGTTCCAAGAAGGCTCCACACCCATTTGCACCACTCAGGTGACCCTGAGGACACAGATAAACCTCCAAGTAGCCTCAATGACTCTCAGAAGGAGTACTAATGACCAGATGACTGCAAGGAATATAAATCCTTCCATTCCCCACTATTCAGTCAAAACTGAAGAAGCTTCTTGGATGAGAAGCGAAACGTCTTCAAGGAAAAACAAAGTCGAGTCCATTTGCCTTTTGAAAAAGCACCTTTGGGACAACCATGACCTGGATGACTGAGAATTTCCATAAACATTTGCAATCATTATATTTTCTAGGGTTGCTAAATCTGGGCTGTAAATATTCAGACAATCTTTAGATAGCCACGAATACAGTTTTTTGTATTCTTTTTTTTTCCCCTGCCATCTGCCATCTGTCTGAATTTTTGCATCCCAGAAATGACAGCCCCAACATATCTGCAAAGGGGGGGGGGGGGAAAGAGTTGATCCTTTGCCACAGCTGCAAACATAGAAAACCACACAATTTGCAACCCAATGGATTTTACCATAACTACGGACCACGCCGGCTGGTCAACACTTCAACAAATTTATTTTACAAAAAATAAATGGGGTGATTAAAATACTGTACACTTTCAAATGCAAAGGGGAGATGCTGAATAATAAGAATCATTCTCCGAGATGGATCATATTCACTGAGACAGATTCTAACCAGAAGGTATCAAAATTACTATCCCTATTTAGTTATACTTACTGTCCCAGATTGGGTGAAACCTGGCTCAACAGCAGTAACTGGGAGGAGGATCTTCATCAACAGATTTTCAACTTTATTATTCATTTCTGTCTAGTTTTATTTAATGTCTGATTCTTCCGGAATGAGGCATTTTCTGAGGAAAATGTCATATTTTGGTCTGTTTAGAGGGTGTGTAACCCCTTTGAAATCTTGAGAAGGCTTAGAGTTTAAGTGTAGTAAACAGGAATCTGTTTCGAGCCTTGAACATTGCTGAATACACTTGGTCATGTCTTAAATATGGATTCTGTCAATTTATGAAAAAGTTTGGCTCTATCAAGCCTGGAGATCTGCAAAGGGGGCAGAAGACAAGTACAAATATAAAAACAAAAACAAATATATGGACTTCAGTGAGAATAATAGGAGATATATGTCTCAATACCAGTAACTGGGAGAGGAACCTTGGAGTCCTAATGGACAATCACTTAAATATGAGCCAGCCGTGTGTGGCAGCAGCCAAAAAAGCCAACACAATCCTAGGTTGCATTAACAGAGGGATAGAATCAATATCACATGAAGTATTAGTCCGCTTTATAAAGCCTTAGTAAGACCACGCTTGGAATACCACATCCAGTTTTGATCACCATATTATGAAAAAGATGTTGAGACTCTAGAAAGAGTGCGGAGAAGAGCAACAAAGATGATTAGGGGACTGGAGGATAAAACATACAAAGAACAGTTGCAGGAACTGGGTATGTCTAGTTTAATGAAAAGAAGGACTAGGGGAGACATGATAACAGTCTTCCAATATCTGAGGGGCTGCCACAAAGAAGAGGGAGTCAAGCTATTCTCCAAAGCACCTGAGGGCAGGACAAGAAGCAATTGGTTGAAACTAGTCAAGGAGAGAACCAACCTAGAATTAAGGAGGAATTTCCTAACAGTGAAGACAATTAATTCGATGACTACTTGTTTACAGAAAGATCCCAAAATTGATGCTACAAATAAAGGTTTGGTCATGAAACCAAGCCAGACATTCCAGAAAATGAAATTAAGTGCTTCCTCGAAAATATTTCCAGCAACAAAGCTTCAAGTATTGTTTTACAAGGTAGAAGGGTGTTTATTTAAACAAATTACAAGCAAATTTACAAAAGGCTACACATTGGTAGAACAATAGCTGTATTTCCATCATCCCTCGCTTAGTTGTCATTGCGGCTACACAGAATTTGGACACCGCACAGACAGAATGAAAGAGACCGGGAGATAAGAAAAGGTAGATTAAAACATGAACAAAGCCATTGTTTTCCAAAGAGCTGCTGAAAGATTTCTTAGCGGCTCCTGTAAAGGCAGGAAGTAGGGTTAACAGCCCACAGCAAAGCTTCAGGTATTCATGAAATACCAGCAAACATGTTTAAGTTTTACAGGACAATGCAGTTCAAGGGCCATGCATGGTTTGCAAGTAGATATGAAAAGAAAAATGAACAGTGGCTGAAGGGACTGGAAAAATTAGTTGCAAAAGTTGGACCATGAAAAAGCAAGACGGGAAGAAAATCGATGTGCTTGAGCTGTGGTGCCCAACATGCAAGTCCTGGAGGGCATATAACACTAGGCGTGTCAAAGGAAGGCAAAATCATGAAACTCTCTCATTTATTTTGGCCATGTTATGTGGGGGAATAGCAATAGCAGTAGTACTTAAACTTATATACCACTTTACAGAGCTTTACAGCCCTCTCTGAGCGGTTTACAGAGTCAGCCTATTGCCCCCAACAATCTGGGTCCTCATTTGACCAACTTCGGAAGGATGGAAGGCTGAGTCAACCTTGAGCCGGTCAGGATCGAACTCCTGGTGTGTGGGCAGAGTCAGCCTGCAATGTTGCATTCTAACCCTGGTACCACCATGTAATTCACTGGAGAAAGCAATTGGGAAGAATTAGTGGTAAAAGGAAATCAGGTTGCCAAAGAACATGGCGGATGGACACCATCAAAGCTGCCACCAGCCAGACCATAGAAAAACTCACAGAAGTAGCGCAAGATCAGAAGATATAGAGAGACTTGGCCCATAAAATCACTAAGAGTCAGACATGATTGAATGGATAACTACTTCTTCTTCTTCCTCCAAAACCAGGATTAGTTCAACTTCCAGTGAAAATTGAAGACGGAGTAGAATAATAATAAACAAACTTTGTTTTTCTAGGTTCAAAAATTCACAAAGATAACAATTATAACCATGAAAGAAGAGTCACATGAGAAAGACTCTGAGTATTTGTGTTTGTTTATTCATGTCAGAAGCATCACAATTAAAATAAGGCCTACTATGTGACATAAAATTTAAAATATAAAATACAAGATTAAAATATGTACAAATTAAACACATCTTGCCCAGAAACCAGCAACATTGTGTTCTGTTGTGCTGCCATGAGGCCCTCAAGTGTACCCTGATCTGGGCACAAAGAACAACTATACCTAGCTGTTGTTGTGTGCAGTCCACCACAATCACACCGGGTAGAAGCCACCGGATAGCCCCATTTGTTCAGCGTGTCTCTGGATCTTGTTGTTCTATTCATGCGCAGAGACATCATACTAATCACAACGCTGTGTGTCGTCAAGGCTATATTGACTGCTCAGATGTCACAAATAGCTATGAAAGTTGGACCTTCAAAAAAGTTGGCTGCCTCTGAATTTGTAGTGATGGATACAACTGTTGGAATATTTTGGACTCCATGAAGACATCATGTCCCAGTCCCCAAGGAAATAAATCTTTCCAGACTGCTCACTGGAAGGATTAATAATTAAGGTAAATCTTACATATTTACATAAAATATTGACATAAAAGGTGAAGGGAAGAATTAAAGGCAATTTAAGAAAGGTTGAAAGAACGTGTCGAGATGCCATTACTGATATTCTGAGCAGGAACTTATGAGAATTCAGAAAAGTGGTTATAATACCTAGTCCTGGACAAACAATCTCCATCAAATGGTATAGGATCTCCTGTTTCAGCAGGGGGTTGGACTAGATGACTTCCAAGGTCCCTTCTAGCTCTATTGTGATTTATTCAAGGTCATGAAGACTTAGAAGTGACCAAATGACCGAATAACAACCACAGTTCTGAATCATCTACATATTGTAAATATAGCAAAATAATAATAATAAAATGGATAAACTACCCAACTATTTATGCGTTGTGTTCTTGGTATATTTTATTGTGAAGCTGCAAAATCTCTTTCTGTCCTCAAAACTATTTTTAGTCCAGAATGTATTATACATTAACATACCCCCTCCTCATTAAGAAGAGATATTGTCCTGGTACACAAAAGTACGCCATGAATCCGGTGTGAAAAGCACACATGGCCCTTAATAGGTTCCTGTCAAGATAAAATTGTAAAATATTTTACCTTTTCTCCTATTTTCTGTTTTCCGTGGGATTCCAACAAAGCAGGTACATTTAATGAGCAAGGGCTGCGTTATTGTGGTTTTCTGTTTGCTTGCAGTTCCTGTATTGTAAAAGAAAGAAAAGTTTAGGGAATCACAGATATTATCCACACAATGAGCTATATAGAACAAGGACTTTATTTCCCATTGAATTAAGAGCAGGGAAACCTTATCAGGATGTTTACTAAAATCCAAAATAAAAGACCATCAGCTCTCTAGGATTGGAAACTTTATCACATTAGATGTGTCGGATGGAATGCTTGAAACTATTTTCCAAGGCACCTGAAGGCCAGACAAGGAATAATGGATGGAAACTGATCAAGGAGAGATTCAACCTAGAAATAAGGAGAAATTTTCTGACAGTGAGAGCAATCAACCCATGGAACAGAAGTTGCCTTCGGGAGTTGTGGGAGCTTCATCACTGGAGGCTTTGAAGAAGAGGCTGGATTGCCATCTGTCAGAAATGGTGTAGGGTCTCGTGCTTGGGCGGGGGGTTGGACTAGATGACCTACAAGGTCCCTTCCAACTCTGTTAATCTGTTACGCAGAGATCCAATAGTGCCTTTGTGGTCTTTCAAGGGGAAGGGAGCCCGCCAGAAAGACCAATCAATGCTCCCTATATTTGTTGTGATGTTTTTTTATAGATTAAAATGTTCCATAACAAGGTAATCTTTTCCGAGACGGAATTCACAAGACATCTCCTTCAATTATTTCCTTCGAGGTGGACAGAGGGGATCATCAGGCATCTGACAGCAGCCCAGATTAATGTGTGCATCGACTTTTTTTACCGCCTCAGCGGCAAAGAAAGGGCTCTGAAGTTTTGCATAAATGCGTCTAGACAACGCTTTTCTTTAAAAAAAAAAAGCTGCTTGTCAAAAACTTTTAACCTTCTCACTGAAGGGTGCTTTTTAAAAGCGTGTCAAAGCAAACAGCAAACCATTTTTAAAAAAAAATAAAATAACAGATAACGTGTACTGTTTCCCCAAAAATAATCCCTATCCTGAAAATAAGCCCTAGCATGTTTTTATGCATGCATCTATTTTGTGCCCTACCCCACAAAATAAACCCTACTTAAGAGCCTGCACAGCCGGCCGGCCACCCATTCCATCCGGTTGCTCGCGGTGCCGCGACCACAAGTTGAGGCGGGAGGGTGGTGGGGCTGCCCCACATGCCCCGCACCAGCTTACCTCAGGGCCTCCACAGCCAGGCCATCTACGCCCCAACACCTACCTCACGTCGGCAGCATCAGCAGCCATGTGCAACAGGAGCCCATATTGCCACTGGCCCACTTCTGCTTGCTCACAGAGAAGGTTGAGTGGTGTGTTGCTGCTGCGGCTGCGAGGCGAGGCAGGTGTCGGGGCGTGGATGGCCTGGCTGCGGGGGCCCTGTGGTAAGCTGGTGTGGGGCATGTGGGGCAGCTCCACCCCCGTACTTTGCAGCAGTGGCACTGGTGCACCGTGTGACCTCCTGTCCTGCGGCAAGCAAGCAGAAGAAGTGGGCCTCCCATACATGGAAAAAATTAAGACACCCCCTGAAAATAAGCCCTAGTGCTTATTTTGGGGCCCAAAAGAAAATAAGACTCGGTCTTATTTTCAGGGAAACACAGGTAGTTGTTTTCACAGCAATCTATCTTCTGTGAAGTGGAAGTAATAATCATAAAAAAATAATAATAATTAAAAAAAAACCTATGTGAGGTGATTTACCTGTGGATCAAAACCGACAAGGAATCCCTGCAGGGAAATAATTCCTACATTGCTAATCTTGAAACAGTAAGTTAAAAATATTCAAACTTTACAGGATTTGGTGGAAATTCCCATGGCAACCTTGAGAAGGTGAAGAGAAACCTAAAAGTGGCCTTTTAGTTATACAGGTGCTCCTCAATTTACAACTGTTCATTTAGTGATGGTTCAAAGTTACAACGGCACTCAAAAAATGACTTACGACAGTTTTTCACAGCATCCCCAGGGTCACTTGGCTTGGCAACTGGCATGTACTTATGACGGTTGCAGTGTCCCGGGGTCACGTGATCCCCTTTTGCAACCTTCTGACCTGCGAAGTCCATGGGGAAGCCAGATTCGTTTAAGAACCGTGTTATTTACTTAACAATTGCAGTGATTCACTTAACAATTGTGGTAAGAAAGGTTGTAAAACTCACTTAACAAACGCCTCACTTAGCAACAGAAATGTTGGGCTCAATTGCAGTTGTAAGTTGAGGACTACCTGTAATTGGACTCTATCTCCTATCAGCCTCAGCCAGCATGTTCAAGCAACTGGGTTTTGTAGTTCTGATGGGCCACTGATGCCAAGCTTAAATTTAAGATCCTTTATATTATATATCGTGAAAGTACGTTTATATTAACGTTTCCCAAAAGTACAGAAACTAATTTAAAACAATATGGCAGAGTTAACTAAAGTGTGAATAATCTTTCATTTCTACGGTTATTAATGTCAAGGATTCCCCCCCCCCCGAACCGCCGTGAAATTCAGCATATTGTCTCAAATGAGAGATGCTCCTGTAAAGAGACAGAGACAATGTGCTACGAGGTGATTCTCGTTATTACCATTTCCCTCACCTCAGGGTATGTTTACAAAAGTGGCCGCAGGATGCGGGGTTGTGGAGGAGTGTGTTTGTGTTATTATACACAGGTGCTGTGCGGGCATGTGTTGGCTCGCTAACCAATTTTTATTTGGATGAACGAGCAGACACAGACAGCATTGGTTTTGTCTGTTCTTTGGCTTGGCCCCACAAAAATGCAAAATCAGAATGTTTATAGATAGATGATTTATTTATTTATTTATTTATTTATTTTATATGGCCACCCCACTCATACACAGGAGATTCCAGGCAGTTAGAGTTAACTAAAGTGTGAATAATCTTTCATTTCTACGGTTATTAATGTCAAGGATTCCCCCCCCCCCGAACCGCCGTGAAATTCAGCATATTGTCTCAAATGAGAGATGCTCCTGTAAAGAGACAGAGACAATGTGCTACGAGGTGATTCTCGTTATTACCATTTCCCTCACCTCAGGGTATGTTTACAAAAGTGGCCGCAGGATGCGGGGTTGTGGAGGAGTGTGTTTGTGTTATTATACACAGGTGCTGTGCGGGCATGTGTTGGCTCGCTAACCAATTTTTATTTGGATGAACGAGCAGACACAGACAGCATTGGTTTTGTCTGTTCTTTGGCTTGGCCCCACAAAAATGCAAAATCAGAATGTTTATAGATAGATGATTTATTTATTTATTTATTTATTTATTTAATAGATTTCTATGCCGCCCAACGCCCAACTCCCAACTCTCTCTCTATATATACTATAGATAGATAGATAGATAGATAGATAGATAGATAGATAGATAGAGAGAGAGAGAGAGAGAGAGAGAGAGAGAGAGAGAGAGAGGATAGGTAGGCACCATACAACTGCAATTGAGCCCCAAATTTCTGTTGCTAAGCGAGACAGTTGTTAAGTGAGTTTTGCCCCATTTTACAAACTTTCTTGCCGCAGTTGTTAAGAGAATCACTGCAGTTGTTGAGTTAGTCACATGGTTGTTAAGTGAATCTGGCTTCCCCATTGACTTTGCTCGTCAGAAGGTCGCAAAAGGAGGATCACATGACCCCAAGACACTGTAACTGTCATAAGTACATGCCAGTTGCCAAGCCTCTGAATTTGGATCATGTGACCAGGGGGATGCTGCAAAGTGTGAAAAACAGCCATAAGTCCCCTTTTTCAGTGCCGTTGTAACTTTGAACAGTCACTAAACGAACTATTGTAAGTCAAGAACTACCTGTATCTTCTGTATACGCTTATTTCCAACAGCAGCCTCAGGAAACCTAGACAAGAAAATTAAACCTTGGTTCATTTCCTCTGCCTCCATGTATTTTCCATCATTTATTATGCACTTTTCAGCCAGTTAGCTGTCTAAGCAGCTCAGGCTATGAAAAATCAATCAAATGCCAACACTACAATGAGCCATTATCAAAGCAGCAGAAAACAGGATAAAGCTGCCTATGCCGGAGAGAAGCGTCACATACAATGGGGTGTGTGTGTGTGTGTGTGTGGAAATCAAGGGGTCTCATTTTTCTCCAGTTAGAAGAAGGAAAAACCCATCTGTCAGAAATGGTATATAGGGTCTCCTGCTTGAGCAGACTAGATGACCTACAACAGTGATGGTGAACCTTTTTCTTCTTGCGTGCCGCGCATATGTGCCCCCCCCCCCCGGTTGGGCCGTTTTTAACCCTCCGGAGGCTTCAGGAGGCTTCCCTGAAGCCTCCAGAGTGCGAAAAACAGCCCAACAGGCCTATCGGAAGTTCGGAAACGCACTTCCAGTTTGCCCGTTGGGCTGTTTTTCGCACTCCAGAGGCTTCAGGGAAGCCTCCTGAAGCCTGGGGAGGGCAAAAACGGCCTTCCCTATGCCAAAAATCAGCTGACCAGTGGCCGCATGCGCACTGGAGCTGACGTAGGGCAACGCCTCGCGTGCCCTCAGATATGGCTCCGCGTGCCACCTGTGGTACATGTGCCATAGGTTCGCCATCACGGACCTACAAGGTCCCTTCCAATTGTGTTATTTTATTCTATTTTATTTCTCAACACCTGGATTGCCTTTAAAAGTCATGAGAGCACCACTCATGAGTATCCCACGGAGAAATGAGGATGATAGATCTGGGATCAATGGATCACTGTGGCCATCAAAGCCCTTAGCGTCTCTAATTGGCAGCTCTCTAGCTCTTTGATTTTGATTTTCTAAACGAAGATTTACATCTGTCTCTGTTAAATTTCATTCTGCTGCTCCAAATCATTTCTCATTTCAATTTGATCAACATTCGCTCAATCGTGTCATCCAAGTCCTTAACTATGGAGCCACTGAACAATATTGAAATATTAAACTACTGAGATCCCAAATCCACATAATTCAGCTAATGAGGAATCATTGATTTAGCAATAGCAATAGCAGTTAGACTTATATACCGCTTTACAGTGCTTTACAGCCCTCTCTAAGCGGTTCACAGAGTCAGAATATTGCCCCCAACAATCTGGGTCCTCATTTTACCCACCTCAGAAGGATGGAAGGCTGAGTCAACCTTGAGCTGGTGAGATTTGAACTGCCGAACTGCAGCTAGCAGTCAGCTGAAGTAGCCTGCAGTGCTGCATTCTAACCACTGTGCCACCTCGGCTCAATTTATTGATTGATATTGATTGATTGAAATTTCTACACCAGGGATCTTGGAGTCTTGTGGACAACCAATTAAATATGAGCCAACAGTGTGCGGCGGCACACTGTTTTTTTGGCGGCAGCCAAAAAAAGCCAACACAATCCTAAATTGCATTAACAGAGGGATACAATCAAGATCAATTGATGTACTAATACCACTCTATAAAGACAAAACAATATGCCAATATGGTTGAGAAGTCTGGTGACTTCTGGCCCAACCTGAATATGGTCCAACCACTCAAGCAATGGTGAGCACATTTTTCTAAGGGGGTACATATCCGAGACAGCCAGAGAGATGCCCACGAAAAGAAGGACTAGGGGAGACCTGATAGTAGTCTTCCAATATTTGAGGGGCTGCCACAGAGAGGAGGGGGGGTCAACCTGTTTTCCAAAGCACCCAAAGACCAGTCAAGGAATAATGGATGGAAACTGAACAAGGAGAGATTCAACCTGGAAATAAGGAGAAATTTTCTGACAGTGAGAACAATCAACAATGGAAACAGAAGAAGAAACTGGACTGCCATCTGTCAGAAATTGTGTAGGGTCTCCTGCTTGGGTGGGGGGTTGGACTGGATGACCTACAAGATCCCTTCCAACTCTGTTATTCTGTTATTCTGACTCCCTGGATGATTCACGAAGTAAAAACTCAGGAAAAAAAGAAGCAATAAAACAAGAAAGGAGCAAACAAAAAACAAAAAAAAAACCCAGACAAAATGGGCAATGAAACACACACGTACACACACACACACACACACACACACACACACACACACACACAACTCTCAGAAAAAGCTTCATCCACCCTAGTCAAAAGCCTGGGGGAAGGGCCAGACCTTCAAGGCCTCCAAAATCTTAGATGAGAACATTGTGAGAATGTTTGTCAAGCCAGCTATATGTCTACTTAATTATTGTCAGACCCACCAAGTAGACCTGAACAAAAATCAATTCCACAGGAAGAGTAACTCTTCTTTTATTGAGAGTAGCTATAATAATAGAAACCGGAACATCTGGTGTGTTGTATACATCCTCTAATTTATATCAACGTGAACTAGCAAGACATCTCCTCATTTGAACTCAAGGTGTTTTTGACCTCCTCACTGTCTCCATCAAGGTCATTTTCCTTACTCTCTACAATAATCAAAGTATCAAGCCCACCTTGAAATAATGACCTCATGAAATCTTCCCTTTTTGCTTTAATTGATGTGTGGAAAGCAAGGAAACTACAGATCACTGGACAAATTATGGTAGAAAGAATGGCAAGAAATTCATGCACACCCCTTAATGGCCATTAAGGTCCATCTACAGAAAATTCTCCCAAATGTTGTCTCTTGTTTGAAGGAATGCATCAAACAAACTTTCATCAAAGGAAAAGATAACAAAGAAAAGTCTAAAGAAAAGAAGAATTAGGGGCAACTTGATAGCAGTATTCCAGTGTTCGAGAGGCTGCCACAAAGAAGAGGGGGTCAACTTATTTTCCTAAATACCAGAAGGCAGGACAAGAAACAATGGATGGAAACTAATCAAGGAGGGAAGCAACCTGGAATTAAAGAGAAACTTCATAATAGTGAGGACAATTAACCAGTGGAACAGAAGTTGCCTTCAGAAATCATGGGAGTTCCATCACTGGATGTCTTTAAGAAAAGTCTAGACAATCACTTATCTGAAATGGTATAGGTTCTCCTGCTTGAGCAGGGGGCTGGACTAGAAGACCTCCAAGGTCCCTTCCAGCTCATTCTAGTCTATATCTATTCTATAATTGGGTAGGAAACTAATGCAGGACAGTATCCCTAGGCCTGTCACTGGTGCTGAATTTCCTGTTAGTTATAAGTTTGAATACTCCATGGTTTATTTCAACTCTTAAGATACTGATGGTATTTAAAATAGAATGTTTTTTAAGGGGAAAAATTTGGAGGGTCTATTTCTCAACAGAGCTGTTCCACTGTTTATGCTTCTTCTTTAATAACTGTCTATCTTCATTGCAGTTGGCTCTTGATACCGTTAAATAAGTATATTATTTCAAATACATATTCAAAAATACTAGATTATATTCATATAATCTGAACAGGTGGCTGTTACAGCCATGTTTGTGGCTTCTGACATCATTGTAGGCCATAATTTTCATTCTGATTATTCCTACCGGGGTTTGTTCTTCCATCTGCCAGATAATTACAATTTTAAGGATATTTTCTACCAATTTATCCAATAGCAGATGTTGGCCTGAGCCTATAATTTCCTGGTTTTCCTCTGAAACCACCAATATGTCTCTATCAGTTACAAGAGGCGATCTCTATTAACTCAAACCATCCTCCACAATTGACGTTTCCATTTTTGTCTATGGAAACCTGGTCCATTAAACCGATCACGTTAAAAACCAATACAAGTCCGAGGTAACTACCGTCCATCTGAATTTAGTCATCCGGTGAAGGGAACTTATTTACATTTTGCACCACACTTTCACCTTCCTTTAGAGCATTTATATCAGTAGTGGGTTCTAAAACCCGTTGCTACCGGTTCGTGTGTGCGCTCGCTCGGGTGGGTGGGTGGGTGGAGCATCCCGCCACCGCCGCTACCGGTTCGCAGAACCGGGCCGAACCGGGAGCAACCCACTGCTGATTTATATAGCTGAGGTGGCTGCATTTTCTAATCTGCTCCTGACACATATTAGTCCCCTGTCAAAAGACACAACGGATGTCCCATAGAAGATTGAAATAGGGGTCAAATCAAGTATGTTTCTCGGTATTGAGTTGGTATTTCAAATGCCCAGCACTCCTTGGCTTGAGGTGTTAATCACTCAAGAACACACCATGTGCGTTGGCCGAGTCGCTGCTTCTCCATATATTCTGATTAATTCTGAGGGCTTCCTTCTTATGCCTGATCCAGTTCTACATTAGAGAAGCTGCTAAACACAACTGGTATGATAAGGTTGAGGAGAATAAGCCGATTGGAGTTATTTGTCCATCTGTCTTCTAAGTCTGACAGGGCAGAATTCCGTTCTTGCATTGCAGTATTTGAAAAATGACACAGGATAAACTTAACAAGGATGAAAGAACACATGGTGGGCAATTGAGATACCACCAATAAAAGAGATTCATGATCACAACATGTTTGTCTTGATGTCATTCAGACTTCATCAGCGTCTTAAGAAGATTTTGGGGGAGAGAAATGTAAAAATTGGAATCCGAGCAATGGTAATAATAAATGCATCTAGTGTACACCAGTGTTTTTCAAATGTGAGAACTTTAAGATGCGTGGACTTCAACTCCCAGAATTCCCCAGTCAGCCATGCTGGCTGGGGAATTCTGGGAGTTGAAGTCCACACATCTTAAAGTCAGCCATGCTGGCTGGGGAATTCTGGGAGTTGAAGTCCACACATCTTAAAGTCAGCCATGCTGGCTGGGGAATTCTGGGAGTTGAAGTCCACACATCTTAAAGTCAGCCATGCTGGCTGGGGAATTCTGGGAGTTGAAGTCCACACATCTTAAAGTTCTCATGTTTGACAAACACTGGTGTACATGATAGTCCACAAACACCTATATCTATTGTTTCTCGTGAAGTAACTAGTTAGCATGTCTGTCTCACAATCGTTTCGTTCTCACAATCAGTTCTTTTGAAGTAACTAATTAGCACGTGTGTCTTTCAACTACCTCTCAGTATCAGAGAGGTCAAACAAGACATCCCATCAGTTTTTATCTGTTAAGAAAAATAATTACGAACTTCCCATGGACTCAGATTTGAAGAAACAACTGAAGGGGCTGAAGTCATTTGAGAGGACGAACTGAACTGATACTCCGTGGATTTGATGAACCTGTCCAACTAATAATGACGCCTTAGGAAGGAAAAAAATACGACTTCATCATTCTAGTTAAATACAAGCTGTCCCTGGGTTAAGAACCTCTGACGTATGGACAACTCATGCTTACAAACAGGCTGTCTACTACTTAAAATGGCGGACAGCATTCTCCTTTCTCCAGCTGATGAACCGCTGAAGCCAGGCAAACTTTTCATGAACTGCTGACACCGCACATTTTTGATCTACAGCCTGTTTCCAGCAGTTGATGAAAACCTCACAGAGCTTCAGCAGTTTGTCAGGTCAAGAAAGGAGAACACCGTCCGCCATCTTTAACAACAGACAATCTGTTCGTGTGTACAAGTTCTGACTTACATATGAATTCACTAGCACAGACTTGGTGTTCTTAACCCAAGGACTTGCCTATGTTGCAACTTATTTTTTTTTAAAGAAAAGTCCATATTAATTTGAGGAAAAGAAATTAGCAGTGCAATCCTACGCAATCCCTAGGAAGAACGGGAAGGGAACGTTACTTCTCCCCGGCTGTGGAACAGACTGTGTCTTGGTGGCATGACTGTATGTTTCTGAGTCATCCTGAAGACAAAATGTGCTTCCTAAATTGCATATTTTTTTAAAAAAATGAATTGTTAAACTGCCCAGAGTTGAGTGGTGACTGGGTGGCCAGATGAATGTAAATAAGAAATAGATCCAATCTGGGTCGATCACCAAGGTCAGAGGTTTTGTTTTCTGAGCTTTCGGGCTTGTGCTGGAGCCCATCCTTGGGGAACTGCTCTCCAGCAGGGTGTGTGCTGTTCTGTGTGTGATATTTATAGTGCCTGTGTGTGCCCTGCCATACATCAAAAACATTTTGGAAGCTATAGAATGCAGATCTGCAAGTGGGCATTGCATACCGCCCAGAAGCTACCATACGAGGACAAATTATGCATTGTAAAGATCGCTTGGAGGTGGGAGATACTTTCAATGTAATCTACAAGATCTCCTGCATGGATTGCCCCTGGGATTATGTAGGACAGACGGGGAGGAAGCTAACCACCAGATTGAAAGAATACAACTGAACGGTCAGACAAGGACACCAGAACTCATTGGTAGCCTCACTGCAATGAACAAGGACACAAATTCAATTTTGCAGCTACTAAGATTGTTGGATGAGCAGGGACAAAAACAGCCAGGGAAGTGATTGAAATCTGGGAAACGGCTCCCTCGTCAGTCAACAGGAGGGCTGATTTGCCACCAGCTTATCTACTCAGAAGGTGAAGGCTGGGCAGCACAAGCAAACGACAGCCAACGACTTAAAAGCCAGCCATCAACACACCCCAATCAACATCTAAAAAGCCACATACAATAGGCACCATCTAAATACCACACACAGAATAGCACACACACTGCTAGAGAGCAGTTCCCTGAGGATGGTCTCCAGCACGAGTCCGAAAGCTCAGAAGACAAAACCTCCGGTCCCAGTGACTGACCCAGATTGGCTCCTCCAACATTATGCTGGGACACATATATTTCTCTTCATTCATAAGTGTTGTGGTCCGTCAGCAGCCAGCGGAGCTGGCAGCAGATTCGGACAGTGAGGAGGTTGAGGAGGAACATGGGCCAGTCCTGGAGTCTGGGGAAGGCTCTGACGAGTGCTCTGCGTCGGAGGCAGAGATGGGGCCAGGGCAGTCTGACAGTTATCAGCTGCCTTTGGAGTCAGACATCAGTGAGGCAGACGAACAGCTGGAGCCTGTTCCCAGTATGCGCATGCGCAGAGCTGCCAGAAGAAGGGAACAGCTAAGGAACAAGGGTCGACTTGGGAGTAAGGCCACAGGTGGACGATGAATGGCCCCTCCCATAGGGAATAAAAGAGGAGCGAAAGGGGATGGGAGTTTGCAGGAGACAATTAGTTCACTTAATTGGTTTGTGACTCTCAGAGACTTCTTGCCAAGTTTTGAAGATATCGGCCTGGCAGCTCTCCAAGCCAGATAAGGTCTGTGACTGTAAATGCTCTCTTGAAAGACCTTGTTGGAGGTGAATGTGAGAAATTCACAGTAACGGAATAAAATGGGGTTTTTATCGGCACGAGTTTGCTTCGTGGTTTGGAAACGCCTAGGCCTGGCAGCTCTCTAAGCCAAATAAGGTCTGTGACTAAATTTACCCTTGAAAGGCTTTGCTGGATGTGAATGAGAAGAATTCACAGTAACTTAATAAAAAGGGGTTTTGGCGGGACAAGGAGTCTGCTTCGTGGTTTATGGAATCCTAGGTCAGAACAGTGACAAATACATAAATGAATCAGAGACTGCAGGGAGAATCAAACAGGACTAGAGGTGGGTTCCTCCCAGTTCGCACTGGTTCGCCTGAAACGGTAGTGACCCGCTGGTGATGTCACGGTGACGTCACGGAACCGGTTCTGTCAGTGCCTGTCCGTGGGCACCGCCATCTTTTTTTGAATTTTTTTTTTTGAATTTTTTTTTTGAATCTTTTTCTGGGTTTTTTTCCTTCTGCACATGCGCAGAAGCCGAGTTTCCAGCACTGCGCATGCATCACCATCTTGTTTTTGCCTTTTGGGGGGGGGGTCGGATTTTTCAGCACTGCGCATGCGCGCGAGGCGTGCCCACGCGGCGCAGGAGGAAGCGAACCAGCAGCGAGCTAAGTTAGAACCCACCCCTGAACAGGACAACATGGCAGTCATGGCCTAAAAATTTAAGCCTTACCTCTTTTTATGAGGGTTGATGTCACCCACATGTAGAAAGAGGCGGGTGATGTTGTAGCACCACAAACAGCCTCTTGGTTATAGTGTGTGAATGCACACACACACACACAAACACTTCAGTTTATGGGCAATCTATTTTTATACTTAACAATGCAAGAAGTCCAGCTCATAGCATTATTTTCGGATTTAATATCTAAATGTCTTTTTCCCAGCTTATAAGTAGTCCTCAACTTACAACAGTTCGTTTCAAAGTTACAACGGCACAGAAAAAAGTGACATATGACCATTTTTCACTGTGATGACCTTTGGAGCCTCCCCATGATCACATGGTCAAAATTCCTTTGGCAACTAGTTCATATTTATGACGGTTGCAGTGTCCCGGGGTTACATGATCCCTTTTTGCGACCTTCTGACAAGCAAAGTCAATGGGGAAGACAGACTCACTTAACATCCATGTTACTAACTTATCAACTGCAGTGATTCACTTAGCAACTGTGGCAAGAAGTTCCCTTAACAAATGTCTCACTTAACAATAGAAATGTTGGGCTCAAATTGTGGTCGTACGTGGGGGGCTACATGAACTTGAAATTTCAGGACTAAGTTAAGCTTTTGCTGTGGGAACAAAAAAAAGCTGCGTTAAGATAGTTTTGCTCATATATGTTTTGATTTGCTCGTAACATTTATTGAGATCTTCAGGAACATCCTTCATCTTTGGCCTTTGTCAACAAATAAGATGGCGGCTTTTAGCTGGCTGTTTCAGAGAGATCTGACATCATTCTTGTGGCAATATTATTACGCACTCAAATGCATTTGGTACATTAGCTTGGTGGGCTGCTTATCTACGTTCAGCTCATACATTTTCCAGGTTGCGCTGACAAATACATTTACACACTGAATCAAGTCACATGTCTTACATTGCTCTTAAAAGATGCACGATATGATATTCGGCATTATATATACATGATAGCGAGAGAGAGAAGCAATGGGAAACTCCAGCGGGAAGGGAAATGCTTTCAGAGACGAGGGCCATTATGTTTTCAACGGTTCTCATTCAATAACGAAAAGGATGTTAGTGATACCCCAGCATTGCTAAGCTGATTAGCAGTTATCACGAGACAAGCACACAAAACATATCTCTAGCCTGATTAAATTCTCCCTCTAAATCGTTAAGATTTATTGCACTGTAAATTCAGGAGTTTCGGGTTGTTATTCCTGTCTCCAGTGCAAAATCTTTTTGTTAATGGCTGGTCACATTCTAGTCAACAATAAATGGTCTGCAAAGTTGAAATGATGTCTCATTCCTCATTTAAGATATACGGTTTGTGTTCATTTCTACCTTGAAGAGTGTTCGGAGACTACAGTTGGTCCAGGATGCGGCCGCGCGAGCTGTCATGGGTGCACCTAGGTACACCCATATTACACCAATTCTCCGCGAGCTGTACTGGTTCCCTATTGGTTTCCGGGCACAATTCAAGGTGTTGGTTATTACCTTTAAAGACATATATGGCTCAGGGCCAGGTTATCTTCGAGACCGCCTTCTACCGCATAGCTCCCAGCGACCGGTAAGATCCCACAGGGTTGGGCTCCTCCGGGTCCCGTCAGCTAAACAGTGCCGGCTGGCGAGCCCGTGGGAGAGGGCCTTCTCTGCACCCCCACCCTGCTGGCCTTCCGGAAAGCGGTGAAGACCTGGCTGTTCCGGCAGGCTTGGGGCCGTTGATCTCGCCTCTGCAATTTGGCGAGATCCAGCCATGAAACGGTGTGTATGAGTTTTTAATTGTTTTAAAATGTTTTTATTATGTCTCTTTTTAAAAGTTTTTTTATATTTTAACAAGTTTTTTTATATTGTTGTAAGCCGCCCAGAGTCCCTTGGGAGTTGGGTGGCATAGAAATACAAATAAACTTAAACTTAATTTCTCCTTAAACACTGCTTTAGAGTTTAGTGAAATTTTGCCAGCAACTGTGGTTGGCATCTTTAAAAGCTGGATGTTCTGCTCCGTAGACCACAGAGAACTGAGCAGAGACTGGCCAGGCGCCTGCCTTTATACCCAGGTAGCCTGACCTCTGATTGGTCTTTAGCCCAGCTGGCTTCTAATTGGTGCAGGTTGGTGAGAATTGGTCTCTGATTGGTTCTTTGTTTGTGCCCGACCCTAATTGATCATTGTTGGTGTGTTGGTTCCTGATTGATCTTTTGTTGATGCCAGCTTGAAATGCCAGCTAAAATAAATATTGTTGTGTTTGTTTATTTATTTAACAATGTTAAAAATATTTAAGTCCTTTTTTATGTATGTCCTGCCTTTGTACAGAAGCTCAAGGCAGTATACATAGTGCACTTTCTCCTATTTGTCCTCACCATCTCTACCTGTATAAAAAACCCTCCCTTTTTACGAACCTGCAATCCCTTAATTCGTGGTGGCCTAGTGGTGAAGATGCTCGCCTCCCATTCGGAAGGTTGAGAGTTCAATCCTAGGTAGCGACAGAGGTTTCTCTCTCTTAGGGAGGAAAGAAAACAAATATCTGCTACGAACTTCGAATGGCGTCAGGAAGGGCATCCAACCAGCAAACGCTCAGCTCCATACCTGTAATGTAGCTTGGTTTGGCCTAAAGTTGCTCTCAGCTGAAGGACCAAGGCATCCCTACACTTAATCCAACATCTTACCCACTAAACCCCCTGGTTCATGGGCTGAGAAGAAGGGCCTGGCCCAAAATTCCCCAGGGAGCTTCTGTGTCTGAGACAAGAGCAGAATCTGGTCTCCCTGCTGCTACTCCAATGCCTTCACCAATATGCACTTCGGCTCTCACTGGTGGAAAATAGGCACCTCTCTGTAGTTCCTGAGAAAGGGGATCCTTCCCTGAGGTCAAAGCTTGGAATGTCTGATAGGCAGGAAAAGAGCAAAGGCAGGTCTTCCCTAGCAATTCACAGAGTACATCTAATAGTTACGCAGAAAGTTGCTTTAGTCTGGCAAGATTCTGTCTACAAGCAAACAGCAGTAAAGCGGAAACTCAGAAGCAACTCCACATGTCACTCTTGATCCTTTGGGCTTGACATTCTCTGATGTTTTGGTTGATAACATTTGTCTCTGTAATTTTAATTCTAATTGTCAGAAAAGACATGATGTCACTTAGCATCTGTCTCAGAGTCTGTTCCAAACTGATATCTCAGAAAATAGTTGGAAGGGCCACTGAGGTCATAAGTGAGAGGGCATCCAAACAAATCTTTCCACCACAAGTAGCTCTAGAACAGTGGTTCTCAACCTTCCTAATGCCATGACCCCCCCACGACCCCCCCACCCCCACCCCGCCTCCTCCCTGTGCGCGATGAGGTGACAAAGGGGGAGTGGCGGGCTAGCGCGCGCTTAGGCAACCCCTGTGAAAGGGTCGTTCGACCCCCAGGTTGAGAACCGCTGCTTTACAGTACTACAAAGGAAAGACAAAGAAGAAAGTTGACACAATGTATGCGCAGAGGGTAAAAGAACCCAAATGGCGGTGTCCGGGCGGGTGGGCGAAGTCTCCCGCTTCCGTCGCTACTGGCTGTCCGGCGACCCGCAGGCACGGCCGAACCGGGAGCATTTCACCCCTGCTGATAGTGGCACCAAGATGGCGGGCTAGCGCGCGCGGCGACCCCTGTGAAAGGGTCGTTCGACCCCCAAAGGGGTCGCGACCCACAGGTTGAGAACCGCTGCTCTAGAACTTATTTAATCATCTATAGTGAAAGAGAGCATATCTATCTTGGTAACTTATTCTATCAGTGAATTGTTCATATTGCTACCTTCCAAAAATTTGAGATGTTATTCCAAGTTCTGAGATAATAAGACCAGGTCTTGACTTCCATTACTATTTTAATATTTATTTGCTGGCTTTGTGTCCCATTTTTAGGAACCATCTTAAAAACAGAACAACCGAGTTGGAAGGGACCTTGGAGGTCTTCTAGTCCAACCCCCTGCTCAAACAGGAGGCCCAATACCATTTCGGACAAGGGGTTGTCCAATCTCTTCTTGAAAATCTCGAGTGATGGAGCACCCACAACTTCAGGAGGCAAGCTTAATGAATAAACAACTAAATGATATTTCGAAATAGCTTGTACACAGTGCAGCTACTGAAACTTTTTAAATATACATCTCGTCTGTTTTATAACTGAGATTTAAGGCTAGTGAGAAGACAGAGCTAACTGATCATGGAAGATTAGTTTGAACAAGCAGACCTCTTAAAGCACAGCACACCTTATCACATAATGCTTCAATGGGGCTCAAAAGAATTATCCATATGTACCTCTTTATACTGTTGTGCAAAATAAGTTCATTATGTCAAAACAAAATTATTTCATCCAGGATAAAAATCATTCTTATTCTGATAATTCTTTTTACTGGTATTTCTTTAAGTATCTCACCCAATGCAACTCTTTGAAAAGAGACTGCCTCAGGAGTAACAATGCAGATGGATCACTTCCAACACAATTGACCATGCAAACAAAACTAGAGATGTTTAACACCTTGCCTCAAACTCTATTATCCAGTCTGAAGAAAAACACAATCATGGTGTCAAAAGCAACAGGCTCAAGAAGATTGCACTCTCCACATCCAATTTCCTGTGAAGGCAATCTTCAAGGTGGTAAAATTTAGAGCAACTAAGGCCGCTTCTCCCAAAGGTGCTTTTTCAGGAGGCAATTGGACTTTCTGGTTTTTTCTTTTGAAGACGTTTCGCTTCTCATCCAAGAAGCTTCTTCAGCTCTGACTGGATGGTGGGGAATGGAAGATTTTATGTTCCTTGCAGACAGCTGGTCATTTGCATCCTTTTAGAGGGTCGTTGAGGCCACTTGGAGGTTCATCTGTGTCCTCAGGGTCACCTGAGTGGTGCAAATGGTTCCTGTAGTCTGCAATTTTTCCCCCCTGGAAATCCGTTCCTTATTCCCACACCATTCCAAGGGTGTCCATCCCAAAGTGCATAGCTAAAAGTCTATGGAGTTTCTCCATCATCCAGGTCATGGTTGCCCCAAAGGTGCTCTTTGCCGACTACAGGAACCGCTTTCACTACCCAGGTGACTTGAGGACACAGGTAAACCTCCAAGTGGCCTCAACAACTGTCATTATGTCTCCATTGACCAGTCAAGATCAGTCCAGTTCAGAGGTGTCAAACTCCATTTCATTGAGGGCTGCATCAGGGTTGTGTTTGACCTCGGGGGCCAAGTGGGCGTGGCTGGGGTGGGTGTGGACAGATTGATGTCCTGCAGCCCTCTGCCATCAAAAAGGAGCGCAGGAGGGCTCTGTTTTTGCTGGCAGAGGGCTGCAGGAGGCCGTCGCAGCCAAAAACGGAGCTCGGGAGGGCCTCCTGTGGCCCTCCCGAGCTCTGTTTTCACTGGCAGAGGCACTGCAGGCCGGTCCTTTGCTGTTTCCAGGGTGGCCCCACAGGCCGGATCTAAGCACCCCGCAGGCCAGATCCCAGGTCTAGTTAATCGGCATGAATTCATTTATTATGGAGATCTTTCAACTTTCAAGCTATCCAAAGTATCTTTACCTCCAACTAGGCTGCAAACCATCACCATGGATGAAAACCAAATTGGAAGGTGGGACATGACCTCCTCACTTAGAAGACCTACATCTTTTCCATCATTATTACAGATTCTGCCACAGATCAGATTTCAGCTGCTCAATTTTAGCCTTCCTCACTCCCAAGGTCCCTATCCGATTTTCTACATTGATTAGAATGTAACAGCAGAATACATTAAGAAATGTATTATTATCCGGAGAAAAATAATAATAAACAATATATGTTTTAATTGTTAGGGAAAAAAATGAAATGGAAGGTCAACTCCGCATTGTTCAACAAAGCTGTTCACGTGGAATTTCTTTGCAGCAACCTAAAAAATAAATGGATTGTGTGATGTGCAATGGTTGTACACACCTGGGAATGGCTCTTTCAGACCAGAGGGCTGTCTGTTAGGACGTATCAACCACTCAAAGTCCGGGAGATGGATGTTGCATTGATCAAGATGGGCTGTAGATCATTGCTGATGACACCTAGAAGCTATGAATGAGTAGTGTTCAGGCATCTTTCTCCCTAAGGCCTGCTCTGTAGGAAATTATTTCTGGCTGCCGGTTGGTCGGTACATTGAGGGGCTGTTGCTGTGTGAAAAATATCTGTGCAAATGGCCAATATATAACAACCCAACTGTCTATGGAACTATCTATCTATCCACCCATCCATTCACTCTTCCATCGCTATCTATCTATATCTATATATCTATATTTCTCTATCTATCATTCTTTATCTCTGTATATCTATCTATCTATCTATCTATCTATCTATCTATCTATCTATCTATCTATCTATCTATCTATCTATCTATCTATCTATAGCTATCTATCTATTCTATCTATCTATTCTATCTATCCATCATCATCTATCTCTATGTCTACCCCTACTTCCACATCTGTCTATCCATCCATCCATTGGTATCTATCTATATCTAGATTTAAATGTCTCTCTCTCTCCCTCTCTCTCTCCCCCCTCTCTCTTTCTCTCTCTCTCTTTATCTATCATTCATTCATCTATCTATCTATCTATCTATCCTATCTATCCATCATCATCTATCTATGTCTGTCATTATCTATCCCTCTCATCTATTTATCTATCTCTCTATCATCTCTCTCTCTCTCTCTCTTATCTATCTATCTATCTATCTATCTATCTATCTATCTATCTATCTATAGAGCTATCTATCTATTCTATCTATCTATCTATTCTATCTATACATCATCATCTATCTATATGTCTGTCATTATCTCTCTATCCCTCTCATCTATTTCTCTATCCCTCTATCATCTCTATCTCTGTCTGTCTGTCTGTCTGTCTTTCTGTCTTTCTCTATCCCTCTCATCTATTTCTCTATCCCTTTATCANGGCTACTTCAGCTGACTGCTAGCTGCAGTTCGGCGGTTCAAATCTCACCGGCTCAAGGTTGACTCAGCCTTCCATCCTTCTGAGGTGGGTAAAATGAGAACCCAGATTGTTGGGGGCAATATGCTGACTCTGTGAACCGCTTAGAGAGGGCTGTAAAGCACTATGAAGCGGTATATAAGTCTAAGTGCTATTGCTATTCCTTCCCCTGTTTATTCCCACACAATTTTGCTGTTTATATTCCCTGTCTCTATCTCTACATACTGAATGAGTACTGATAGCTGAATGAGTACTTTTTTTATTGCAAATAATGTTCTAACATTGCTACAGCAGAGTAAATCAACCATTTGCTATTGCATTGTTTATAAATTAAATGCCACAGAAGATTTACGTGAAATCCAAGATTTACATGAAACAAAGTTCTAACACTGTTCTGACTTGCAACTCAAAACGATTGCTCCAGCAGCTTTTAATCCTCTCCTGATTTTGTATGAAATATTCATAGAACGTTTGAGATCTTCCCCCTCATTTTCTTAATTTCCTTAAATAAATTTACATTTACTTAAAACAATTCGACAATTAAGGGCAAGGTATTTTATTAGATTCTCTTGTTTATTGCTCAAATTGTCCCGTCATTTCCATAATATTCTTAACATATTATTTCTGTTCTGGAAAAAAAAATACAGAGAAACGGATCGCCATGGGACTAAGAATCATACCGGGAAACATAAAAATTGCAGAGAAAGCCAAGTGAAAAACTCACAGGTCACCAATTGCCTCAATTCTTCTACCCTTCAGAAGGTTGAGGAATATATCAAAAAGAATCAAACGTTTTTGTTTTTCAGGCTTGTTATTTTTTTATTATTTCATGTAGAGTTGGCTGCCATGAAGGTGATTTACAGGTCTAGATTTCTGGACTAGCTGAGTTATTTTTGTGTGTATACTAAATCATTTTTCTTTTCAACAACAGCCCGATAGTGTCAGTACACACCAACTTTGCTGCAGTGGGATTTCGAGACCATGAGAGATGCAGCAAAACATGATGGTTCCAAACTCATTTTAATTTCTGTAATGAGTTGCGGTGCCTGGAAATTTTTTTTTTATTTCATCTATTTGTCTTCGGGGCTACCTAGAGATTTCCTTCCCGTTATTTTTGCTCTTTGCATAGATACCTACTTAGGATATTAAATGGATAACTTTGCCCTTAGAAGGTACGACTGTCTGCTCCTGAGAAGTGCATGAGGGTTTCCCAAGATATTTCTAATTTGAAATTTCCCGGCTGCACACATTTCATTGTTGTCTCTGCTGAAGTTATCAAAGATGCATGAGGAAAAGCTTCAAACAAACGTTGAAAATGCGATCGGTCTCAAGGTACCTTTTATCATCTTTGGTGTGGAGACTTAGGAAAGCCGAGAAATTTTGGAGTGCTGGGACTCTAGAAAGCGTGCAGAGAAGAAGAAACCAGGATGATAAAAGGTCTGGAAGCTAAAATCATAGGATGGACAGTTAGGGAAACTAGATATGTCCAGTCTATTGAAGAGGGAGCACATGATAACTGCCTTCTGGAACTTGAGGGTCTGTCACAGAAAAGAGGGGATTGACTTATGCTCAAAAACACCACAAGGCAGGATAAGAAGTAATGGGTGGAAACTCATTAAAGAGAAATCCAAAGTAGAATTAAGGAGAAAATTTTTCTGATAGTGAGAACTATTACTCAGAGAAATAGGTTGCCTCCTGGAGTTGTGGGTGCTCCATCACTGGAGGTTTCCAAGAAGAGACTGGACAACCATTTGACTGGAATGGTCTAAGGCTTCCTGCCTTGAACAGGGGGTTGGATAAGAAGACCCCTGAGATCCCTTCCTGCCCTATGATTCTGTGTTCTCTTCTGCTTTTCATTACAAGCTACTTCAGTGCAACCTCCTTTTCAAATAATAGAGTAGAGTGGAGCAGAGCAGAGCGGAGTAGGATGGGATGGGATGGGATGGGATGGGATGGGATGGGATGGGATGGGATGGGATGGGACGGGATGGAATGGGATGGAATAGAATAGAATAGAATAGAATAGAATAGAATGGAATGGAATGGAATGGAATGGAATGGAATTCAGCAAGGTTCCTCTTCCGTACCCCTATTTGCTCTTCTAAGAGAGGGAGAGAGAGAGGGAGGGAGGGAGATGGAGGGAGAGGGAGAGAGAGAGAGAGAGAGAGAGAGAGAGAGAGAGAGAGAGAGAGAGAGAGGGAGGGAAAGGAAGGGAATGGAATGGAATAGAATGGAGTGGAATGGAATGGAGTGGAATGGGATGGGATGGAAAGGGAAGGAATG
>QLTV01001681.1:813393-828030 GCA_003457575.1 Thermophis baileyi
GAATAGAATAGAATAGAATAGAATAGAATAGAATAGAATAGAATAGAATAGAATTCTTTATTGGCCAAGTGTGAGTGGACACACAAGGAATTTGTCTTCGGTGCATAAGCTCTCAGTGTACATAAAAAATACATTCATCAAGAATCATAAGAGACAACACTTAGTGATAGTCATAGGATACCAAATAAGCAATCAAAATCATACTAGGAAACTAAATAAAACAATATAAATCGTATAAAGATACAAGCAACAAAGTTATAGTCATAAGTAGGAGGAGATAGGTAATAGGAAGGATGAGAAGAATCATGTTTTCCTTTGACCCTACAAAACCTATCAAGTGCCCATAGATGAAGCCAACGTTGGTCAGCATTCTCACCAAAGGGATGTCTTTACTCTGACATGCCTTTATTGTAGGTCTACTGTCCTATGTTGTTTTACAAAATTCTAGGTGGGGAAAACACGGTGTTCCTTTTGTGTTTGTGGGTTTTGCCCCATGTTATGACCTGTCTTGCCACAAGTGCAGTTGTTAAGTTAGTAACATGGTTGTTAAGTGAATCTGGCTTCTCCATTGACTTTGCTTATCAGAAGGGGTTCACACTGCAACAGTCATAAATATGAGTCAGTTGTCAAGCGTCTGAATTTCGATCACATGATCGTGCAAATGCCGCAACGGTTGTGTGAAAAACAGTCATAAGTCACTGTTTTCAGTGCCGTTGTAATTTCGAACCGTCACTGAACAAACAGTTGTAAGTCAACCATTGTATTGTACAGCTTCGACACTGGAAGTTTTTAAGAAGAGATTGGACAACCATTTGTCTGAAATGGTATCGGGCCGTGATGGCGAACCTATGGCACGCGTGCCAGAGGTGGCACGCAGAGCCCTCTCTGTGGGCACGCACGCTGTCTCCAGCTGCTCTTCCGGGTTCCATCGCATGCAAGCATGCCAGACACCTGGTCCGGCACGCATGCGCACCAGCTAGCTGCTCTCTTCCGGGTTCCAACGCAGGACCAGCTGTCTGGTGTGCATGCGCGGGCCGGAACCCGGAAGAGAGCAGCTGGCCGGTGCACATGCGCTCCGGACCAGTTGTCCGGCGTGCATGTGCATGACGGAACCCGGAAGAGCAGCTGGCCGCTGCACGCATGTGCACCGGCCAGCTGCTCTCTTCTGGGTTCCGGTGCTCCGGCGTGCGCACGCTCCAGTTTCGGCACTCGGTGCCAAAAAGGTTAGCCGTCACTGGTATAGGGCTTCCTGCCTGAGCAGCGGGTTGGACTAGGAGATTTTTGAGGTCCCCTCCAACTCTGTTATTCTGTATCAGTCCAACAGAAGGAGTCCAATGCATGCTCTAAATTTACAGAATGTGGTAACCTGCTGGTTGTGGATTTCTCCAACATATCAGCAGTCGGATTTCTTCTGAAAATGCATGAAGTGCCCAATCAAGAATGGTGGCCTCCATCACTGGAGGTTCTAAAAAGAGATAAGACACCCATTTGTCTGGAATGGTATAGGGTCTCCTGTTCAAGCAAGGGGTTGGACTAGAAGACCTCCAAGGTCCCTTCCAACTCTGTTTTTGTTATTCTTCGTTAGTTCATTGGCGCTGAGCATTTTTCTCCTACATCCGAACTTCGACTATGCCCAATTTCGCAAGCATACCAAATGAATGACTCACTTAACCGGACTACCTGTAATTTTGCTAAAGCGCACCTGAAGGCTGGGATTATGACACAAGCATAACCAATGGATCCCACGAAAATGTATTCCCTTCTGGTTTTGAAAAACGTCTCTCGGTTTCCATATCAGACAGTGCTGAAAACCAAAGTGAAGGAAATCGATACTCAATCTCCCACGCCTGACACAACGAACTGCTGTCTTATTCATCCTCTTAATTTCAATGGCGCCGGCCAAAGCCACTCCTTCTGTTTAAGCTAATATTGATCTCTTTAATTTATACATTTAACTCTATTTCCCTACGGAATCAGTCACTCGTGTTTGGAACACATTGGGAAATTTAGAAACTCGTTCGTTAATAAATCTTTCTTGTCTCCCTCAATTAGAAGGACAATCATTCTGCTAAGTGGCAATCTTCGGTCTGATTGCATCGGCGATAACAAAATACCCATTTATCCCTGTGCTTAAATGACAAACAATATCTTTTTTTTTGCTATTTACACAATTGAGGGAGATTCCAAGGAAGCTTCTTGGATGAGAAGCAAAACGTCTTCATAAGAAAAAACTAAGAAAGTCCAGTTGCCTCTTGAAAAAGCACCTCCTTTGGGACAACCATGACTGGATGACTGAGAATCTCTACAGACTTTTAGCTATACAATTTGGGATGAACAGCCTTGAAATGGGGTGGGAGTAGGAATGGATTTCTAGAGGAAAAAAATTGCAGACTACAAGAACCATTTGCACTACTCAGGTGACCTTGAGGACACAGATAAACTTCCAAGTGGCCTCAACGACCCTCTAAAAGGATGCAAATGACCAGCTGTCTGCAAGGAGTATAAATCCTTCCCTTCCCCAACATCCAGTCAGAGCTGAAGAACATTCTTGGATGAGAAGCGAAACGTCTTCAAAAGAAAAAACAAGGAAGTCCAGTTGCCTCCTGAAAAAAGCACCTTTGGGACAATTGTGACCTGGATGATTTGAGAATCTCTACAGAATTAAGGGGGATTGTTCCAAATCCCTCTCAACGCGGCCCTTAAAAACCAGATTTCCAAGGCTCATTCCTAAATGGCTTCAAATGCAATTATAAATAGCCCTCGACTTACAACAGTTCATTTAGTGACTGCTCAAAGTTATAACGGCACTGAAAAAAGTGACTTAGGACCGTTCTTCACACTTAGGACTGTTGCAGCATTCTTGTGGTGACGTGATCAAAATTCAGATGCTTGGCAACTGACTCACACGTACGACGGTTGCAGTGTCCCCGGAGTCACGTGATCCCCTTTTGCAACCTTCTGACAAGCAAAAGTCAACGAGGAAGCCAGATTCACTTAATAACCGTTAAGTTATTAATTAACTAATAACTACCATATTTTTCGGAGTATAAGACGCACTTCCCCCCCCCTAAAAGAGGGTGAAAATTTGGGTGCATCTTATACACCGAATGTAGCCCCGCCCACCCGCCGGCACCCACCCTTTGGCCTCTGCCTCCCAGCAATTTGCCTCCTTGCAGCAAACAGCAAACAGCCTGTTTCAGTGTCAGCTTCAGCACAGCCTGATTAACACAAGCAGCTAATAGTCAGTTGGATGGCCTCCCGACCATCAGCTGTTTCAGGCTGCAGGGATTGCCATTGCCTATTGCCGCCTCCGCGCGCCCAATCAGCTGTTTCCGTGCCCCGTTTTCGGCCTCTGCGTGTCCCGTTTTCTGCCCATTCTGATCCCCGCCGCCCGGAACAGGCAGAAAATGGGGGGCGCGGAGGCTGAAAACAGGGTGTGGGGAGGCTGAAAACTGGATGCGGAGGCCGAAAATGGGGTGCGCAGAGGCGGCAATAGGCTATGGCAATCCCTGCAGCCTGAAACAGCTGATCGTTGGGAGGCCGATCCAACCGACAATCAGCTGCTTGAGGCTGTGCTGAAACTGAAACTGAAACAGGCTGTTTGCTGCAAGGAGGCAAATTGCTGGGAGGCAGAGGCCGATTTTTTTTCCCCTTGTGCTAATCAGGCTGTGCTGAAACTGAAAGTGAAAGTGAAACTGAAACGGGCTGTTTGCTGTTTGCTGCAAGGAGGCAAATTGCTGGGAGGCAGAGGCCGATTTTTTTTTTCTTGTTTTTCTCCCCAAAAAAGGTAGGTGCATCTTATAGTCCGGAGCGTCTTATACTCCAAAAAATACGGTAAGTGGTAATAAACTAATTTAACTACTGCAGGGATTCACTGAACAACTGTAGCAGGAAAAGTTATAAAATGGGGGAAAACTCAGTTAACAAATGTCTCACTTAGCAACTGAAATTTTGGGCTCAATTGAGGTCATAAGTCGAGGACTATCTGTGTATTATAGGACCATTATTCTTATAACAATGATTGTTACTATGGACTATTATAATATTATGTAATATGATACCGTATATTATTGCAACTGTAATATTACAGACACCAGTGCATTGTACTGTAGCAAAACTCAATTGGCAAATTTCTCACTTAGCAATGTAAATTTTGGGCTCAGTTGTGGTCATAAGTTGAGGGCTACCTGTATTGTGGTCTGTTTTTATGACCACGAATCATCCTGAGGATACATCCGTGCCCTAACTCAGGATATAGTTTGCTAAAATTAACATTTAGAAGCTGGCACTGCTAGTTATTTCACACATTATTAACCTATATTACAATTCAAATAAGCTTACAGCAGGCAAAAAAAGAGAGTCTCTTTTGTAAAGCGATCTCCAACATAATAGGCTTAATCAGAGATAAATTAAATTAGGCAGTCATGCATACCGCAGCATATTAGCATTCGGTGGTTATTAAACACACTTTCTGCAATCAGTTGCACAAGGAGGGAATTGTGAGCAAATAGGAGATAACGACCCTCAGTAAATAAAAGTTTGTTAGGGAAGCCTTTCTACCCCCTGCTCTTTGTATGCAGTACGTCGCAGGGCCTGTGTTACTGTGCTGACACCAAATTAGCTTCTCGGGTTCTCTTGCATAGGCAAAGCCACAACAGACAGGATGAATAAGTGGCGAGAGGAGAGGGCTTCAGCGGGTGTTCTGCTGAGAAGATTTTCTATGCTCGGGCTCTGAAAGTGGATAGATGAGCTCTATCCCAACGTGGAGGAAGAGGAGGTTGGAACCGTCCTGGTTATAAAATGAGGTGTAAGCTTCAAATATGAAGTGGAGTGGAGCGGAATGGAGTAGAGTGAAGTAGAGTAGAGTAAAAAATAGAGTAGAGTAGAGTAGAAAATAGAGTAGTGTAGAGTAGAGTATAAAATAGAATAGAGTATAAAATAGAGTAGAGTAGAGTAGAGTAGAGTAGAGTAGAGTAGAGAACAGAGTAGAGGAGAGAACAGAGTAGAGTAGAGTAGAGTAGAGTAGAGTAGAGAACAGAACAGAACAGAACAGAACAGAACAGAACATTCTACTTCCTTGCAAAGCTACATGAACAGAATTTTGCACGTCTGAAAATACAGTTCTCCCACCATCACCTTTAGTGGAGAGTAGAGTAGAGTAGAGTAGAGTAGAGTAGAGTAGAGTAGTAGAGAACAGAGTAGAGTAGAGAACAGAGTAGAGTAGAGTAGAGTAGAGTAGAGTAGAGAACAGAACAGAACAGAACAGAACAGAACAGAACATTCTACTTCCTTGCAAAGCTACATGAACAGAATTTTGCACGTCTGAAAATACAGTTCTCCCACCATCACCTTTACAGCAGATGGGGAAGATCCCTTCTCTTGATCTTCTCATTGTGCAACAAAATCTTGGAAACCAAAGAAGGATCAAGCTTGACTAATAATGGGTTAACTGAGGCAAAGTCTGTTTAAATACTCTTGAGATGCTGGAGGTGTTTTTTTCCCCCTAGATTTCTCCCTTTATGAGATGAGCAAGTCAACTGACTCACCTTGTTTGTTCTCTTCCATTCTCCTTCAGTAGCCTACTCTGACCCGCTAAAAATTACACACCTTCGGAGTGTGTTGGGTGTCGTGTTCTCAGATAAGAGTAGAGAATTGGGAAGATGAAATGAAGGTAGGAAAAAAAGGAAAGAGGAATTATCAAATCCCTCGTTGATCCTATGTTCGGACTGGAATTAAATAAACCTGAATAATGTTTGGAATTAAATAAGCCCGAATAATGTCTGAACAATAGCACGGCAGGAATTTGGAGGGCCCTTGAAAAAGATCTACCTTTTCTCTCCTGAAATTAATTGTGAATATAAATATCTCCCTGGCAATTCCTTTAGGCCTTTCAGACGGTTGGCCGATCTGACGATCACCACAAACGCTGAATGAGAACCGTCTCATTCCTGCTCAGTTAAAAGGACCTTTTGTTCAAATGAGATATATAGCATCACTCATGTCTTTCTGACAGAAAAATACATCAGCAAGATGCTGGCAGCTTGCCTTGTTCACTCATCCATCTCTTAGAAACTTATCAAGGCTGCGCCGGGCGATGATGTGAATTTTTTTACACGACCCAAAGTCTTTGGAAGACATCTGACATTCTCTCAGGCCGGGCGCGTTTAAAACTCAGCGTAAGGTGACAAGAACACCGAGCCAATTGCGTAAGGTAATCTTTATTTGTTCTGAGCCACAGGTACAATAATTGGAAAATTTAAGCGCCTGCGGACGGCTACAGCAGCCTGCGTTGAAATGCAACGTTTTGACATGATTAATGAAGAGCAAGGCATGCAACTCATTTCTATTGATGCTGGGTTGAGACAGTTGCAAAGAAAGAGACGTTCTCCTCATCCGTTCTCTTCCTGTCGCATTCAGCCGTTCGCCACTGCAGAAATATTGATATCCCTTGCGGGGATTGAACGGGTGCGCGTCACACGCTTTGACCCTAATGCAAGGATGCGCCAGCTAGGAAATATTAAGAATGCATAACTTTCTTTTCTAAACCACGCAGAGCAGAGGTGGTATTCAGCCGGTTCGGAACGGTTCACCCGAACCGGTAGCGGAAATCGCGGGTGGGGCCGCTCACCCACCTCGGCTCTATGCTATCCTATTTGTGCATGTTTTTGAGGCCGGGCGCATGGGTGGAAGGCTCGTGCGTGACTAAAGCGCATGCACGGGAGGCCGTGCGCTCACATTTGTGAACTGGTAGGGAAGGTAAGTGAAAACCATCCCTGATGCAGAGCATACGTACAACACAAAGATTGCATGCAAAGAATATTCACAGCCAAGTGGCGGATAATGGAGATGATGACAGAGGTGGACTGGAAGACCTCTAAAGTCCCTTCCAACTCTGTTACAAGATCGCCAAATAAGACAAAATAGAGCAGAGTAAGACCACTGTCACTATTCCAAACACGACAACGTTACTCCTCCTTCCCATGAAGCTGGCTCTTCATATGAAGGAGGAGGAGTAATGTTGCCACATTTGGAACCAACTAGACCTTGTAACGTTCCAGAAGAGGACTATATTCTGCTCCCTTTTGACTTGTGGGCTGGTTCGGATGGGCTAGCTCAGAATCACAAAAGACAGGAGCGTTGAAACGCCAGAAGTCCCACTCTACTCAAGCTTGGTATGACTGTCACGTACGTTGCCTTCAACTGTGCTCTAACGAACTCTGGCTATAATCTAACCCATGAAACAGGCTTGTAAGTTTCAGCTACTATTCCCTTTGATCTTGGACTGAATGTAAAACTCTACTTCTGCTTGCCCGGATTTATGATCTTGTAATTGCCAAGTAACTGACTCCAATCTAAGCGGGTCAACCACCTCTTGTACCTTATGAAGTCTTCTAAACAGAAGTCAAATGTACTCACCTGTTCCCTTCGGCAAAGCTTGCAGTGAATAAGAAAGTCCTTTTTACGCCATGATAGCTTTGATTCACACTCAAAACTCTTCATCTTCCCGAAGACGAGAGGGAGAAAAAAGCCTTGAGTTGGCCACTATTCTGAGGAGACTTCCAATTAACTATATGTTGCAGATATGCCAGGGAAATATCTACGGATAATCCTCGACGTACGTCCACAATTGAAGCTCTTGCTAAGCGAGACAGCTGTTAAGTGAGTTTTGTTCCATTTTACGACCTTTCCTGCCACCGTTGTTAAATGAATCACTGCAGTTGTTAAATAATAACACGGTTGTCAAGTGAATCTGGCTTCCCCGTTGACTTTGCTTGTCAGAAGGTGGCAAAAGGGGATCACGTGACCCTGGGACACTGCGACTGTCATAAATACGAGTCAGTTGCTAACGAATTAATTTTGATCACATGACCACGGGGCTGCTGCAAGGGTCGTAAGTGTGAAAAATGGTCATAAGTCTCCTTTTTCAGTGCCGTTGTAACTTTGAACAGTCACTAAGGGCTATCTGTCCTTCTTTTGCTTACCATGATCAAAATCTGGAGATTTGGCAACTGGCATGTACTTAAAACGGTTGCAGCATCCAGGGGTCGTGGGGTCCCCGTTTCCGACCTTCCCAGCTGTCTTCTGATCAGCAAAATTAATAAGGGAAGCTGGATTCACTCAACGACCATGTGTTTCACTTAACAACTGCAGTGATTTGCTTAGCAACCATGGTTAAAAAGGTCACAAAATTGAGGAGGATTCCCTTAACAACTGCCTGGCTTAACGAAGGAAATTGTGCTCCATAAGCTGAGCTGACTTGCACCACATTTCTATTATTATTATTTTTTTAATCAAAGTGTGTGAAAGTTGTAGCTTGCACAAAGGCTTCCAGATGTCTTAAGAGCAGCTGTGCCAGCTGTTTAACTTCTGGGTCCAACCGAAGCTCAGAAGGTCAGCACAAAAAGATGTTCTGCATCTGTCTGAAGACAGCTGGAATTTTCCTGGAATCCCAGGAAAAATCAACAAAGGGCACCCTGGAATTGTGTTCGATTATTACGGAGTAGCCCGCAAATCAAAGTCTGCAGGAATGATCTAATAGACAAAGAATATTTAAAACACGTCAGAGGGCTGAGGACCTGGCCGGAGAAAGGATATTTCAAACCATCTATGGAGATTCTTAATTTTCGGGGTCATGGTAGTCCCAAAGGTGCTTTTTTTCCAAACTTTCTTGAGGTTTTTTTTTTCCTTTGAAAACGTTACACTGTTTTTTTCTTTCAGCACCCAGCCAAGGTGGATCCTACATGTTAAATATTAAATAATTTAATTGATAACTTTTTCCTCCTTTTTTGTAGGCTATTTTTTCTTTCTTTCTTGGTTATGGTTAGGGTTGAAGGTATGTTTCTGTTTTGCCTCATTTGGTTGGTTGGTTTTACTGTTTTGTATTTTATTTTCTATGACAAAACAATAAATGTAAATTAAAAAAGAAAATGTTGCACTTCTCATCCAAGAAGATTCTCCGAACTGAAGAAGCTTCTTGGATGAGAAGTAAAACGTTTTCACAGGGGAAAAACCAGTGGTGAAATCTAAAAATTTTCCCTACCGGTTCTGTGGGCGTGGCTTATTTTGTGGGCATGGCTTGGAGGTCAGGTGGGCGTGGCTTGGTGGTCGGGTGACCGGGTGGGCATGGCCAACTTGTAAAATGTGGTGAAATTCACTTAACAATGCTCTTTCTTTGGGTTGGCCCAAAGTCACCCAAGTGCCTAAGGCGTGCTAAACCCCATTCCATGTCTTGCAAAGCAGACCACCATGGCTGTGCATTTGGAAAAACACACCCAGAGTCCACTTTCTGCCACACATTTAACCATAACTTCTGTACATTAGAACATTACACATGCCTTCAGATGTACTTCCCTAGCTTGCACATGACTGTTAGAGCCAGGAGATGTCATGGATTGAGTAAAATGTGGTGAAACTCACTTAACAACGCTCTTGCTTAGCAACCAAAATTTTGGGCTCAATTGTGGTCATAAGTCAAGGACTATCTCTGCCATCCTCTGCATGGCAGCCTTGTCCTTCTCCTTTCTGGCAATTTTCCTCTCTGTTAGAGGCACCAAAATAATCCAGACAATGTAAGGTTTCCTGCTTGAGCAAGGGGTTGGACCAGATGAGCTCCAAGGTCCCTTCCAACTCTGTTATTCTATTCTATTCTTCCTCTCTCTTTCTTTCTTTCTTTCTTTCTTTCTTTCTTCTTTCTCTTTCTTTCTCTCGGCGGCGGGAGAAGGAAGAAAGTGCTCTGGGAGGGCGGATGGCCCGGCCCAGCAGCAGCGCATCCCCTGTCATGTGTAGGCATGTGCAGCCCCGCTGGCGTGCTTGGGAGCCCCGTGGTGTTTCCCCAGTGATGGCACTGGGGCGTTAGCGCGGAAGCGGCAAGGAATTCAGGGCAGGCAGTGGTTCGTCTTCGTGCACAGAGGTCAGGCAAGGGGAGGGCAGGGGGTCCCCCACCCCTAGCGCCCCTCCTCCATGCAACCTGCTGCTGCCCGCTTCGCTTGTGGGGCGGATGGGCTGGAACTTCCGCACTTCTTTGCTGGGTGCCGGCAGCGGCTTCCAGCCTGGAAGCCGCCGGTGGCGCCCAGCAAAGAAGCGCGGTTGAGCGGGGCTGGGGCAGCGCAGCCTATTGTGCCTTCTCTTGCCCCACTCTCCATCCTGGAGGGACGCACATCCCCCCGCCAATCCTCCGTACAAACCGTCCGCCCCATTTCTGCAAAGGCAGAGCCCTGCAGGGCAATCCAAAGAGGGGAGGGGGATGCTGTAGAAAAGGCCGCCTTCCACCCATGCCTCCCGTGCCGGCTCCGTGGGGCTCTGCCGGGCCGCTCCGCAAAGAGAGCAGGCAGGTAGCAGGGTGGGAAGCCAGTGGGCTGCTTCAGAGCCCCAAGCCCTGTGGAGCTGGCACGGGAGGCACGCGGGCCTGGGTGGAAGGCAGCCTTTTCTGCAGCATCCCCCTCCCCTCTTTGGATCGCCCTGCAGGGGGGGACTCTGCCTTTGCAGAAACAGGGCGGGTGCATGTTCAGCAGCTGCGGGACATCCGCTTGCCCTTCCGGAGCACCGCTGCCGCCACCCCTCTCAGTGTCTGCATTTCCACCAAGGGCCGCCCGCCCACCAACTGGCCAGGCCAGGCTGGACGCCGACCTCGGAAGGCAAGCGGGCATGTCAGGACTGCGGGCCATGGGGAATGGAGTAGGGAAGGCAGGCTGGGACGGTGGGGGGGCAGGGGCAGCTAGGTAGGCTGCGACTTCGCAGGCTTACCTGGTTGGCAGATCAGGGGCGCAGCGCTTCAGGCAGGCAAGCTGCAGAGCAGAGATGGGGCGGGGCGGGGCGGGGTGAGCGAGCGGCGACCAGGGGACCAGTTCGGGGGCATGGCCAGCCAGCCGTCGCTACTGGTTCTCCAAACCACCGGCGGCCGCTGCTACCGGTACACAAGAACCGGTCCGAACCAGTAGCATTTCACCCCTGGAAAAAACCCAGGAAATTCTAGTTGCCTTTGGGGGGCAACCATCTTTGGGGTATCTCATGGAAAGTTCTACACTCAGAAATGAGACAGTATATTGTCACACAATAAATGTAAATTAAAAAAGAAAACGTTACACTTCTCATCCAAGAAGATTCTCTGAACTGAAGAAGCTTCTTGGATGAGGAGTGAAACATTTTCAAAGGGAAAAAAAATCAGGAAATTCTACTTGCCTTTTGGGTGGAAAAAAACACCTTTGGGGTATCTCATGGAAAGTTCTACACTCAGAAATGAGACAATGTATTGTCACAGTAGACTAATAGCCTACGCATAACAATTTTGGAAGGGCTTCCTTGATGCTTTCGTTTCATTCCCCTAGTTCTTCATATTTTATTCACATCTGGTACAGTACTGAAACCACTGGATGAGACGAGCTCACGGAGACAAGCTCAGGATCCAAAAAGATCTTGACTGACTTGAACAATGGAGCCCTATCCAACAAAATGAATGTTAATGTGGAGGAAAGCAAAGTTTTACATTTAGGCAGGGGGGAAAAACCAAAGGTACAAGTCCAGATGAGGCAAGACCTGGCTCAAAAAGAAGTAACTGTGAGAGGGACCTTGGAATCCTAGCGGATGATGACTTGAATATGAGCCAGCCATGTGCGGCAGCAGCCAAAAAAGCTAATACAATCCCCAGTTGTATAAACAAGCATAGAATCAAGCTCATGTGAAGCATTAGTACCGCTTTATAAAGTAAGGCCACACCTGGAGTACTGCAACAAATTTTGGTCACCATACTACAAAAAAGATGTTGAGACTTTGGATAAAGTTCAGAGAAGAGCAACTAAGATGATCAAAGGCCTGGAGACTAAAACATATAAAGAACGGTTGCAGGATTTGGGTTTGGCTAGTCTAGAGAAAAGAAGAATTAGGGGTGACATGTTAGTACTCTTCCAATACTTGAGGGCCTGCCACAAAAAAAGGGGGTCAAATTATTCTCCAAAGCACCAGAGGGCAGGACAAGAAACAATGGATGGAAACTAATCAAAGAGAGAAACAAACTGGAATTAAGGAGAAACTTCCTAACAGTGAGGACAATTAACCAGTGGAACAGCTTGCCACCAGAAATCATGAGCACTCCATAACTGGAGGTTAAGAAAAGACTAGACAGTCACTTATCTGAAATGGTATAGGGTCTCCTGCTTGAACAGGGGGCTGGACTAGAAGACCTCCCAGGTCCTTTCCCGCTCTATTCTAATTCTAATTCTAATTCTATTCTATTTCCTTCTCAACAAGTAAATTGTCAGGTGTAATGCAATATCTATTTCTTTCATTTACTAGGCCCTTAATCCATTTTCTTGACTGAGATTTTCTTAATTGGGAGAATAACAGGATGTCCTTGCTACATGCAGAACGTGCTATAAAGAAGAAACAACTGTAAAGTGCTTGGTGCTTTCTGAGCTTGGTGGTTTGCTTGCAAATATTTCATTACCCAACTAGGTAGAGAAAAGCAGCAAGGGTCCTGTATACATCTTCACTAGGTTTCACACTCTTTTTTTTTAGAATTACATTACAGGGAATTCCTTGACTTTCAACCGCCGTTGAGCCCAAAATTTCTTTAACTAAGTGAGACGTTTGTTAAGTGAGTTTTCTGCCCCATTTTTTGACCTTTCTTGCCAGAGTTGTAAAGTGAATCACTGCAGTTAATAAGCAGTGTTGTTAAGAAAAAAAGAGGCGTTAACTATAATTTAGCGTTGCAAGTGTGACTGATTCCGCACTGATTCAAATCAGGCATTTAAGTGCTAAGCGTTCCCAGAAAATTTGTCCGTTGTGGTTTTTGCAGGCAAGAACATGGCTTTAACCCCATTTCATTCTCACATCGTTTGTAACTTTCTGTCAGGCGTTGTCTAAAGAAAGAGATATAATGAATTTCCTAACAAACATAAACTTCCACATCAGAAAATGCATTGCTTCTTCTTTAGCACTAGCGCAACAATTTTTGGATACGTCCAACACCAGCACCCCGGGGTTGATTTTTGAGTGTTCCCAGATTCATAGCCCAGATTCATTCTCATTCTCCATGGTTGGGTGGTGTGGTTAATTGAGCTTGGGAATACATGGAGCCATCTGTGTCATCTCCTTAACATGTTTTTTCCCTGGTTTAGGAAGCTGTTTTGAAAATCTACAGTATTTTAGAGCAAATAGTAGTAAGAAAAGGAGTGGGTGGTGGAGTCAAGAGAGTAATCAGTCTACAGTCTCTACATGGTTACAAAGAAACTAAGTTCAACCATCCTTGAATCCCACGGACCCTTATTTAGCATCAAAATAGTGCTGTTGGTTGACTAGATGCATAGATCAAGTGCTATAATGCATAGATATGAGCTATACACCAGTTTAATTGGAACTTAACATGTGGCTCTGTTCTTCTGCACCTGACATATCTATTTAATGTTTTCCTTAGCTTAAAGGACAGAAATCCATGTGCCCATAGTGATAATTTCCCCGATAGTATCTTTTGTATCTTTAGCAACAGGTTTAAGCTTAAGTAAATTAAATTAAATTAAACCAAAACAACTCTGTTCTTCTTTGGGGACTAGAAACCAATATAGAATGGTGGTCTTCCATAGTTTATGTACAGACCCTATGGTCCACATTCTGCAGCAAAAGGGAATACAGGAAGTCCTGGACTTACGACTACAACTGATCACATGACCCTGGGACACTGTCATAAGTATGAACCAGTTGCCCAGCATCCAAATTTTGATTCCATCACCATGGAGATGCAATGGTCGTCAGTGTGAAAAATGGTCATAAGTCAGAATAACAGAGTTGGAAGGGACTTTGGAGGTCATCTAGTCCAACCCTCTGCCCAAGCAGGAGACCCTACACCATTTCTGACAGATGGCAGTCCAGGCTCTTCTTGAAAGCTTCCAGGGATGAAGCTCCCACAACTTCCGAAGGCAACTTCTGTTCCATTGGTTGATTGCTCTCCCTGTCAGAAAATTTCTCCTTATTTCCAGGTTGAATCTCTCCTTGATCAGTTTCCATCCATTATTCCTTGTCTGGCCTTCGGGTGCCTTGGAGAATAGCTTGACCCCCTCCTAGACTCCTAGACCCCTCAAATATTGGGAGACAGCTATCATGTCTTCCCTGGTCCTTCTCTTCTATAGACTAGCCATGCCAAGTTCCTGCAACCTTCATATGTTTTAGACTCCAGTCCCCTAAAACAAAAGCCAAGCAGATAAACAAGATTAAAGATGCAAAAACATTATGCAATGTTTTTGGGGGAGATGGTTGTGAGAATAAAAGAAAAAACTGACCAAAGATTACTAATTTAGGAAAATTAGACAAAATTAGACTACCCAGTAGCAAACTTGCCAACTCCATGTTGTGGAAAATCCACAGAGAAAAAAAGAAAACCTAGGTTGTATGAAAAGGAGCAAGTCAAAACAATTAACTAGGGTTCATTGCTTCAGCCAATCAAATGCATAATGTACATGCACACCAAATAATACTTCGTTTATCTAAAATGATGTATCTCTTTTCATAGATAAACACCTTGAACGCATCAGGCCATGCTTCTAACAGTGGAGCAAAAAGTGGTTAATGAGTTCATTAATGGTGTTTACTGCAGGTTAGTTCCATGCTCATATGATGATGGTCAGAATAACAGAATAACAGAGATGGAAT
>QLTV01001681.1:828038-855920 GCA_003457575.1 Thermophis baileyi
ATAAAAACACAAAAAAGTACTTTTCTCAACATTTATTGCATCTTTCCAAATATTTCCCTCCCCCCCCCCCCCACAAAAAAAAACGGAAAAAAACCAACGGGTTTTTTTCCGAGCTTCAAAATTTCCGGAAATTTTACATCTCTACCCCTTCCTCTCTGTGGCAGCCCCTCAAATATTGGAAGACTGCTCTCATGTCTCCCCTGGTCCTTCTCTTCACTAGACTAGCCAGGCCCAGTTCCTGCAACCGTTCTTTTTTCAGTGCTGTTGTAACTTTGAACGGTCACTAAAAGAATAGCCGTAAGTCAAGGACCACCCAAATTCCATTCTTACTCCATTGTTTCAAGAAAGAGAGCCATTCTTACTCCATCTTTTAAGAAAGTCAAGCAAAGAGGGACCCCTTGCAGGTACACCTTCCCATTTTTGCAGAGCTCAGCTGCTCGCTCGCTCGCAGCTGAGCCGAAGAGCAAACGGTCTCCAGAAAAGGCCAGAGCATTCTTGTCAACTCTCCGCATCCTGCTGAAAAATGCATCGCCTCAGCTTCATATTCAGCTGCTGTTGGCTTTAAATCCGCTTTTGATCTGATACCCAGAGACAGGCCTCAGAGGAAACTGGAGCAATCTTTGGGGCCAACTGTCTAAAGCAATTCTTAGCCAGGGAAGAATGTGACAGGGGTGTGTTGTGGGCCCTTTGTTGCTTCATTTTTCTATACGTGCCCTGGTTAAGAGTTTCTCTGATCCACGTTATCCCCTCAAGCTTCCTGGTAGACCACTCACCAGCCTGTTCTACCTGGATAATGTAGCCGTGCTTTGTGTCTTCTCTGCTCTATGGACACTCTTCTGAAAATCTGAAGCGTTCCCTACCACAGGTGGTCCTCAACTTACAACTATTCACTTAGTGACCTGAGGGAAGACACCCCCCCCTTCTCCTAGAAGAATGAAATATTTTGAGAAATATTTAAAAAGGCAGGGTAAAATATTTCCCCTAAAAGAGAAATAAAAATCTTAAGGGAGACAGAAACTCAGAGCCCCAGCTCCCTGCCCCCAGCAGATATTTTGTGGCCATTCAGAAAGACTGGGCCAGCCTATCTACAAAACAAAAGACCTTCAGCTCCAGGATGATGGGATTAAGATATGCCCCCCCCCAGGACATAATAGGATTAGCCCTCTACCATCTAGCAGCAGAGCTCACCACATTGCACAATCTCCTAAGGACATTGCATCACCCTCCAAACTTCAACCAAACTTAGCTCAGACAACCTACACAGCCAGCTATGACCCTTACAACAGCCAATAGAATACATGCTCTTGCACAGGAACAGGAAGCTCAAATACAGAGCCCAAGAGAAGGTTTAAAAGCCCCCCACTCTCAAATCCATGTGGTCAGCTGCCCAGAATCACCCATGTGGTCCTGATTCATCATTAAACCATCTTTCCAAGCAGCCTCCATGTTTCCAGTGTCTTTTTCCCCAGTTGGAATTGAACCAGATGGATATTTCTCCCAACAGACCATTCAAAGTTGCACCACCGTTGAAAAAAGCTACTTAGGACTGTTTTTTGCAACTGTTGCAGCATCCCCATAGTCATGTGATCAAAATTCAGAGGCTTGGCAACTGGCATGTATTTATGATGGTTGCAGTGTCCTGGAGTCATGTGATCCCCTTTTGATTGACCTTCTGACAAGGCAAGTCAATGGAGGAACGGATGAGCCAATAAAGGAATTGAAATGGTATCTTAGTATGTGAAAATAAAAAGTATCAGAAAGGAACTCAAAGTAACTCCACCTTGATCGACCAAGGATGACATGATACCAGCGTTCCAATATTTGAGGGGCTGCCACAAAGAAGAGGGGGTCAACCCTCCAAAGCACCTGAAGGCAGGAGAAGAAGCAATGGATGGAAACTAATCAAGGAGAGAAGCAACCTGGAATTAAGGAGAAACTTCCTAACAGTGAGGATAATCAACCAGTGGAACAGCTTGCCTTCAGAAGTTGTGAGTTTTTAAGAAGAAACTTGGCAGTCACTTGTCTGAAATGGTACATGGTCTCCTGCTGGAGCAGGGGGCTGGACTAGAAGACCTCCAAGTTCCCTTCCAGCTCTATTCTGATTGATTGAACTAATCAAGGAGAGAAGCAACCTGGGATTAAGGAGAAACTTCCTAACAGTGAGGATACTCAGCCAGTGGAACAGAAGTTGCCTCCAGAAGTTGCGGGTGCTTCATCACTGGAGGCTTTTAAGAGGAGACTGGACAGCCAGTTGTCTGAAATGATGCTCAAGCAGGGAATTGGACTAGAAGACTTCCAAGGTCCCTTCCAACTCTGTTATTAGTCTAAATCAAGTTCTGGATTATTCTGAGTTTCCTTCTCAGGCTTGCTTTAACCTCTATAATCACTTCTCCAAACATCCCAAGGTCACTTCTTAATTCTTATACCTCTGCAACATGGGACCTACAGAAAGGTCAATGTTTGATTTCTAACCATCCCTGTCCAAGGACTTCTAAGAGCAGACCTAACCATGCATTTTACTTACCCAGCATTTGAAGGGCTGCAATGCCATTGGGCTTTGACACTAGCCTGATTTATCGTTCCTCTCTCAGTAACCATTAGCAGGAAGATATCATAACGTCCCCTTTGCTGCCTCTACATCTCTAAAATAAGGTGATCTTATTTTACGCTATTCCTTCTTCGGGGACATTGGTGTGACTTTGATGGATCCTCTGCTACAAGACTTGCCAGGGTAGGAGTCCAAAGTTGGTGCGTGTTATTTATTATCTAACTTGATACAAGTATTTTGTAGCTGGGTTTTTTGCTGTTGCCTGATCCGGGGATCGGCTGAGGGTTGAGACAAACCACTGTGCTCGGGTTCTGTGGTGCAGTTAGGATTATAGATCTGGAGGTAAATCATCATATTTTGGAACTGCATTTGTGAAAACGTGTGTGCAGTTATGAAAACAGCAATAAGCTTCATGTCTGGTATAAAGGCTGTATAGCTCAAGGAAAGAACATACTGTAGCTGCAGTATACTCGATCAATCCCATTTATTATACTCTAGTCCACTCTTATTCTATTCTATTCTGCTCTGCTCTGCTCTGCTCTGCTCTGCTCTGCTCTGCTCTTCATTCCAATACTGTTCTGACCCAGCTTCCCAAACACGACAAACCCTCTGATGTGAACTCAAACGATTCCTTTATTAGGAATGCTGGCAGCCCCGGCAAAAGTTTCTCTCGCAGGCTAACAAGTCCGTCCGGCAGGGGAGGTGAATAGTTGTCTGCCACATCTATTCATCTCCACCCCCTGCCTTTTATCCCCAGAGCTAGGGTGGGGCTTCGCTAGCAGCGGTGGCTCTTCTGTCCCAAGGACCGGCCCATAGATTTCCACTGCTCTCCTCTCCTCTGCCTTCTGCGCATCCGCGCATCAGGCACTGGACCCAGCTGTTCCTCCTCTTCCTCATCAGCCACCTCCAGACCTGGGGGCTGTTGACTCTCCATCTGAGGGCTGACGGACAACCCAGGCTCTGCCTCTGTCTCTCTCTCTCTGCCAGCTCCATTCCCTCTTCCCCCTCGGAGCTCTCAGGTTGCCTTGATGCTGACCCTGACTCCCATGCCTCCTCCTCCTCCTCTGATTTGGCTGCTGGAGGGGCCGGCGGCCGACAGGCCACAACAAATATTCTGCTGCTCTCTACTCTCCTATTCTACTCTTCTATTTTACTCTCCTATTCTCTATTCTACTGTACTCTACTCTATATTGTGGTCACATCACAATATCATGCTTGTAATATCCTGTATATAAACATATTTCTGCTGTTGAGTTTCATCAAATAAGCCATCTTGAGTGACACAGGGAAAGTCATGCAATCTTAACGGCATGTTCACCTCTCCAGTTTGACACTGAGATGAGGACGTAGCATCCCTGTTTATTCCTCCATATTTAGAAACCTCTCCATAAACAGGTCAGAAAAATAACTACGGCGATCTTTGAAGTCACTCCACTCCTTTAAATTATACTGGCAGTTATGAAGAGCAAAAATAATATAAAGTAGAAGTCAGATATGAGCAAAGAAAGTGTCTTCTAGCAAAGCTGTAGAGTTAGTCAGCTGTAAGCGTGCAAGGAGAGGACAAGCATGCCTAACATTTTTGAATATCATATCTTTATTGTATGATCTTTTTCACATAAACTCTGCTTAGTGTCTTCCTGGGGGAGCCGGAGTATACAACCAGCCAACCATAACTCTTTTTGCAAGCCTCCTGGAAAACACTAGGCCGTCTCTCAATTGCACTGTTGTAGCACAATGACAACCACATATTCGCACTGCAGTTTTACGATACCATAAACTATCGGATGAAGCCGAAGTCATGATTCTGCAGTGTTGAAGAGGGGCGAAAATAAATGGCATGAGCGAAACCCTTCTGAGCCACAACCCTGTTGCGGACCCCCCCCCAAAAAAAGTATCGCTCTTTTAAATACATCCCAATAAAATTAATGCAGAGGAGTTGTCCTTACTGAAGACAGAAACCAGGAATAGGAGGGTGGAGGTTCCTTCTCCGAGCTTGTGGGTTGGTTTTTGGACGTTTCGTTACCAGGCTAGGTAACATCTTCAGCTGAGTTTAGGGGATGTCCGTGTCCATGTTCTTCTGCTTATAAGGGCTTCGTGTGGTCAGTAGGTCTTGTGATGGGTCAGGTGTGGGTGTGTCAAGTGAGGGGTCTTGTGATGGGGCATGCTTTTCAGAAGGTCGCAAAAGGGGATCACGTGAACCCGAGACACTGCAACCGTCATAAATACGAATCAGTGGCCAAGCGTCTGAATTTGGATCACGTGACCATGGGGATGCTGTGACGGACATACAGAAAGTGTGAAAAATAGTCATAAGTCACTATTTTCAGTGCCGTTCTAACTTTGAACGGTCACTAAATGAACTGTTGTAAGTCAAGGACTACCTGCTTCTTCGGTTGTATGTAACAACGGTTTTCTTTTAATGGCATTAATGGAGGACTATTTAAGAAGAAAGCCTGTGACTGATACAACAGGAGGAGTGATGACAAATGAAGATCACAACCAGACGAAGCTGATGTCACTACGTTCATTTTAATTTGTCAGCAGGACTCTTATTCTGAAACAACAATGTATACTGATATGCAGTCATGTGATACCTGTACTGCGCATGTGTTAATCTTTTCTTTGTTCTCTTTGTTCTTCACCATGTAGACACAGACGTAGATGTTCTTATTTTTGTTTTGAAAAATATATTACTTTTATTCTTTCCTGGACTCCGGTCTTATTCTTGAGGATTGAGAGCAGGGAAACAAGATTCATTTCACCTCTAATTAATTTTCTCTGCAACAGCTGAGACGTTGCAACTCAGAGGTCATTGGACACAAATAAAACAGGAAACATCTCTGATGGAGTCCCATCCAACAACAATATTTGAACCCAATATCAAAATCTCTCTAATCCAGGGGTGTCAAACTCAAGGCCAATGGGCTCGGCCCAGCCCACGGGCTGCTTGGGATCTGGCCCGCAGGGCCAACCTGGAAACAGTGAAGGACCGGCCCACGGTGCGGCTCTCCCAAACTCCATTTTTGCTGACGGAGGGTTGCAGGAAGCCGTCACAGCTGAAAACGGAGCTCGGGAGCCCATTTTTTGCTGGCAGAGCTCTGGGGCCACCAAGGCACCCCCCCGACACGAGTGGCATCAAGCTGGCCATGCCCACCCTGGCCCCCCAAGGTCAAACACAGCCCTGATGCGTCCGTTCAATGAAATTGAGTTTGACACCCCTGCTGTAAGGCCTCATGTTGGACGTCTGGCTAATTAACACATACGCTACTCAAAACAACGCAAAATGGTTAAATTCCACACACATCGTTTGCAAATTGCTGTGTGGCTGATTCAAAAGAATTCTTAACTCTGACAAGCTAAATTCCTTTCAGACATCTCCCTCTTAACAGTAATCTCCTTTGCTTGTCATAATCCACATTTTAACAATCAAGCACTTTTGTAGGCTATTCTTGTTGCAGTTAAACCCGGGTTACTCTAGGCTAGATGTCCTCGTTTAAAAAAAAAAAAACAACCATCTTGATTTTCAGGGTAATTGTAGAGTCCACAAGGAACACCTTATTATCCCCACCCGGAATTTTTTATAAAACAAACAGGCATACAGTAAAGACATATCGACATCCTTTTGGTGAGAATGCCAGCCAACATTGACTTCATCTATAGCAGGGGTGTCAAACTGGATTTCTTCGAGGGCCAGATCAGCATTGTACTTCTCCTCTGCGGGCCGGCCGGGGGTGGGGGGAGACAGGACGGATGCCTCCTGCAGCACCCTGCCGGCCAAAATGGGGTGCGGAGGGGCCTTGCACAGCCCCCCTGCACCCCATTTTCAGACTGGACGGCCTCCTGCCACCCGTGCCTCACTTTGACTGCCACAGGCACTGTGGGCTGGTCCTTTGCTATTTCCAGGCCGGCCCCGCGGGCCAGATTTAAGCACCCAGCAGGCCAGATCTGGCCCGCAGGACTTGAGTTTGACACCCCTGATCTATAGGCATTCAATAGGTTTTATAGGGTTAAAGATAAACATTACTTGAAACGGAGGTCACATTCAAGTGGCTTCTAATGAAGAGCAGAACAGAACATAGAATCCTAGGGTTGGGGTCTTTGAGGTCTTCTAGTCCAACCTCTGAGGTCCCTTCCAGCCCTAGCAGGAAATCCTATACCTGTGATGGCGAACCTATGGCACGCGTGCCACAGGTGGCACGCAGAGCCCTCTCTGTGGGCACGCGCACCGTCACCCCAGCTCAGCTCTCCGTGGCATTTCTTTCGTGAGCTTCTGTTTCCCTGCAAATGACGAAACAGAAGCTCACGAAAGAAAAAGATCTCACCTCTAGCAGAGCTGCCGGTGTTGGGATGCCCCACCTCCTGCCGGCCAGCTGGTCTTCGGGTCTCTGCTACGCATGTGTGCATGTTCACGCATGTTCGTGGATGTGCGTGCGCATGCAGTTTGGGCACTCGATGCCTAAAAGATTCGCCATCACTGCCCTATACAATCCCGGTCAAATGGTTGTCCTGTCTGTTTTTGAAAATCTCCAGTGATGGAGCACCCACAACCCTGGGAAGCAAGCTATTCCACTGAGTAATTGTTCTCTCTCTTAGAAAATTTCTGCTCACTTCTAGGTTGGCTTTCTCTTTCACAAGGTTCCACCCATTATTTCTTGTCCTGTCCTCTGGTGGTTTGGAAAATAAGTCAATCCCCTCTTTTCTGTGACAGCCCCTCAAATCCTGGAAGACAGTTATCATGTCCCTGCAATTCTTCTTCTCTTCAATAGGCTGAACATACCTAGCTCTCTCTCAAACGTTCATCATGTGGTTTAGCCTCCAGACCCTTTATCGTTTTTGTTGTTTTTCTATGCACGCTTTCTAAGGTCTCAGCATTTTTTTTATTTTATTTTTTGGTATCATGGTGGCCAGAATTGTATGAAGTATTCCAAGGGTGGCCTCACTAGTGTGATATGAAGTGGTATAAAGAGCCATGGTGGTGCAGTGGTTAGACTGCAGTATTGCAGGCTGACTCTGCCCACTGCCAGGAGTTCGATCCTGACTGGCTCAAGGTTAACTCAGCTTTCCATCCTTCCGAGGTGGGTAAATTGAGGACCCAGATTGTTGGGGGCAACGTGGTGACTCTGTAAACTGCTTAGAGAGGGCTGTAAAACACTGTGAAGTGGTATATAAGTCTAAGTGCTATTGCTATTGCTATAAAAACCATTCCCACTGCCCGCAGTTCGATGCTGACCGGCTCAAGGTTGACTCAGCCTTCCATCCTTCCGAGGTCAGTAAAATAAGGACCCAGATTATTGGGGGAAAGATGCTGACTCTGTAAACCACTTTCAAGATCTTGATGCTATCCCTCTGTTGATGTAGTTTGAAACTAAGGGAATGAAAATGTAAGATAAGTTCATATGGAGAACTATGGTATGTTTGGGCAGGGTAAAAAATCCACATCATTATTCCACGTCCTCTTTCCATTCATTTAATGCAATGCCCTTCATGAATTCTGCTGAATAGACAGTCACAGGACCTATTCAGGAGGGGGAAAATGAGAAATCACCTTTGGGTTGTGTTTCAAGCCAAAGCTATTTCCTTGCCTGCCGTCTTAATAGCAGCAAGGGGGAGAGGGGGCTTCCTTCTTGGTGTGAAATTATTCCTGAGCTCTTCTCACATTTTTTAATTTAACTCTGCTCCTTATAAGAAAAGGATGGTCATTTGGCACAGACGGAAATGCCTGCTTAAATTGTCATGATAGATGAGTGAACACAGGTGAAATGTAGATAGATAGGAGAAGGACAGGCAGAGCTGGGAGGCGGAGTTAAACATGTCATCAGCTCAGAGTCCTTATGCTGCCACAAACAGTCTATTTCCAAACCTCTTGAATTTTGTTAACTCTTATCTAGCATCAGTTTAATGCTGGCCTTAGATGACTAGATTCTTGTGGATAGGCATGAGCAATAAATTAACTGGAACTTAAGGTGTGGTCTTGATTCTTTACGCCTGACAAGACTTTAGGTTTTAGGTAGAGTTTGGAATAGTTAGGTTAATGCTGTAGGGTAGGTCGGGCAGCACGGTGGCTCAGTGGTTAAGATGCTGGGCTAGTGGGCTGGAAAGCCAGCAGCCCAGGTTCGAGACCCGAGCGCCACACGATGGGGTGAGCTCCCATCCTCGCCCCAGCTCCTGCCAACCTAGCAGTTCGAAAGCATGCAAATGCGAGTAGATAAATAGGTACCACTTTGGTGGGAAGGTAACAGCGCTCTGTGACGTCACGCTGGCCACATGACCAAGGAAATGTCTTTGGACAGCATTGGCTCAATGGCCTTGAAATGGAGATGAGCACCACCCCGTGTGTGTGTGTGTGTGTGTGTGTGTGTGTGTGTGTGTGTGTGTGTGTGTGGTAGTAGTAGTAGTAGTAGTAGTAGTAGTAGTAGGCTAGGTCATATATGTGCATATATTTTAATCTGCAGTACAAACAGAAACAAACAGCAATAAGGAACAGACTTGGGTTACTAAGAGAGAGGTTTCTAAGTACACCCAGATACTCAAAATCTGTTGAGTATCATGGCACCATAGCTACAATTGTTTCTTAAGTGAAAACTGGGCTTTAAATGATGTTTGGCAACAGACAGCATCCATTCTGCCACTCCCATCAATTTGGGCACTTCGCACACATCAGAGAATCGCAAAAGTGCATCCATTAACGCCAAAATGGAGCCCTCTTAGAATGGAGAGGAAGAATGAGAATATTATCTGCCTGTCCTTAAATAGAGCTTCGTCACTTGAAGCTTGTAGAGTTGATTGTGCTTTGACAATTAGCCGGGATGACAGACTCATCTCCAGCTTACAAATAAGCAAACAGCTAATTCCTAGAATTAAAACCGCAATGTTTTTTCTTTTTCCTGGAATTCCACAAAGCAAATTATGCCGTTGAACATTTTCTCCCAAGTGGGGGAAGATTTAAAATTTATAGGCTCTGAAATGCTGAGTAACTAATCCCTACTTTCGAGATATTAGCAATTCTCAGGCAAAAGAAAGTATGCAGAAAAATATTCAGCACATTATATGTTCTACAATCTTCAAAGGCATGCTAGGTAAGGCTCTGATATGGAAACAAAACTAGGGTTCTTTTGCTTCCAAACTCAATTTAAATAATGTTCGTTCTTATTGTAGCCAAAGGATTTATGTTGTTTTAGTAAATAGTTGATGTGTCTTGATATCAGAGATATAAAAGCCTTGGCAACTGGCATGTAATTATGACGGTTCCAGTGTCCCGGGGTCACGTGATCCCCTTTTGCGACCTTCCGACAAGCAGAGTCAATGGGGAATCCAGATTCACTTAACAACCATGTGTCTAACACATCAGCTGAAGTGATTCACTTAACAACTGTGTCAAGAAAGGTTGTAAGATGGGGCAAAACTCGCTTAACACATGTCCCGCTTAGCAGCAAAAACATTGGACTCAATTGTGGTCGTACGTTAAGGACTATCTGGTTAATAGCATGCAATCTGAGTTCTGGGAAAACAACACCCCATTGCAACATTGTCAACACGCTATTCTTTCAACATCACAACTCCCAACGGCCTTTTAAATAAAACACTGGAATGATGGCGTGGCAGCTTTGAATCTCCCTCTTCATACAAACGGACAGATCGACGCAGAAAATACATTCTGAAATGTTGAAACCACTTCACATTTTGTTATTTTGTTTTGTTTTTTCAGAGAAAAAAATAAGGTGAGATTATTTTTCCCCCTACAATATCGGGAGGAGGGTCAACTGATTAATTTATCTTGTGCTGTCCTGATGATGGGTGAGAGGCAGTACGTTGGCTGGTGATGTTCTCGGCATCAAGCAATCATCAGAAGTTAAACAGGTTGGGAAAATACCATGGTTAGCCTGCACCCTGCATGCTCCCAGTTCATTCGTACATCCAGAGTGGAGCAAGTAAACTCATGCCACTCAGACCAGCTAGCAAAAAAAAAAAAAAAAAAAATTAGCTTACACTACAACATCAGCAAATAACAAAACCACTGAGTGGTAAAAGACACGCACAGCAGCACAGAATTTTCATTATCAGAAGGTCTATATATTAAAAGGACACAGAAGCATTCAGAAGGGTTGCAAACAATACTTGGATGGTTAGCATGGACGATCTCTTTGGTTTTTCCAGCCTTAACCCCTTCATGTGTGTACAATGGCAGTTGCGAAACTAGCCTGAAGCTGCTTGACCTAAAGACGAAGCAGGCACAGAAGCTGGGTGGATAAAAGCCAGAAATCTCATCTAAAAGATTCCTTCAGGAGATAGAGGAGCTAAGTTGTCAAGGGAACAAAGGAAAAAATGTCAACTGAACCAGACAAAAGAAGTTGGACCACAGCACATGGGAAACTTCTCCCCAAATCCCATCCACAGCTACCAGCTGTGTAAATTCACAAGACAAAAGTATCTGCCAGTTTTGATGTGCTGACGTTCACCAGAACTGAAGAAGCTTCTCGGATGAGAAGCGAAACCTCTTCAAAGAAAAACCAGAAAGTCCAGTTGCCTCTTGAGAAAGCACTTTTGGGACTGCCAGTCTTGAGAAGCAACCAAGCAAGGACTTTGGGGGATAAAAGGGATCCCAAAGCCCACCCACTCTTTGAAGTCATCTTGGATCCAGATTTGGTGACTTCGGTCTCTCTGGCTACTGCCTACCAGCCTAGTTGAGAAGGACAAAAATAAGTCTGGATGAGTGTGTCTGTACGTGCTTGTGAGAAAGAGCAAATATATTATAGCCAGTAAAGTTTTGTTGTTATTTTAAGTTCACTGGGTCTTCATGTATTCTAAAGAACCCGTTTACAGCTCAGTTTTCGGTTGAAAGTGATTGGAATATAGCTATTCTATTCTTTGCTGACAAAGGTTTGAATGGTCAAAGCTATGGCTTTCCCAGTAGTAATGTATGGCTGTGAGAGTTGGACCATAAGGAAGGCTGAGCTCAGAAGAATTGATGTTTTCGAATTATGGCGTTGGTTGGAGAAGACTTTTGAGTGTCACTTGGACTGCACGATCAGATCAGCCAATCCTGAAGGAAATCAACCCTGAGTGTCCTTTGGAAGGACAGATCCTGAAGCTGAAGCTCAAATACTTTGGCCACCAGATGAGAAGAGAAGACTCCTTGGAGAAGACCCTGATGTTGGGAAAGATGGAAGGCCACAGGAGAAGGATGAGATGGTTAGATAAGGTTATTGATGCAACAAACGTGAATTTGGGCAAACTCTGGGAGACAACTGAGGTCAGGGGAGGCTGGGATACTGTGGTCCATGGGGTTGTGTAGAGTCGGACATTGCCTAGCAACTGAACAACAACCATGTATGGTTGTGAGAGTTGGATCATAAGGAAGATTTAGTGCTGAAGAAATGATGCTTTCGAATTATGGTGCTGGAGAAAACACTGCAGAATCCCTTGGGCTGCAAGGAGATCAAATCAGCCAATCCTGAAGGGAATCCAACCCTGATGTTCTTTGGTAGGACAGAACCTGAAGGTGAAGCTCAAATACTTTGGCCACCAAATGAGAAGAGAAGACTCCTTGGAGAAGAGCCTGATGTTGAGAAAGATGGAAGACAAAAAGAGAAGGGGACGGCATAAGATGAGATGGTTAGATAGGGTCATCAACTGCAATGACCGTGAATTTGGGTAAACTCTGGGACACAGTGGATGAAAAGGGGGCTTGGCGTGCTCTGCTCCACGGAGTTGAGTCAGACACAACTTAGCAACTGAACAACAACAATTTTCTGGCTGCGAGTGAGTGACCATACGCCGGACCTGGGAGCACGTGTAACACAATGGAATAGAGATGAAAAGTGGGACACCAGGTGTTCCTTCCTTGTTCTGCACCAAGGAGGAAACTATTTGGTGGATGGGGATAATGTCCAAATCAAAAATAAAAGCTTTATTGGCTTCAAACCTTTTGAGAGAGAGATGGGCAAAGGCAGATACCAAACTTCCTGATGGCTCAAAACTCCACACAAATCCTTAACTATTCCTAGTGATGGTGTGTCGAGGCTTTTCCCCAAACTATAAAGCTCCTTTGGGACGGATAATAGGAGGTTTTCTTAAAAATGATATTTCAGCAATAATCAAACGTCAATCCCCGAATTGGAAATGCTTTGAGGCAGGACTCTTCATCCCCGCATTAATTTTCAGAATATGCAACTCACGCATAAGCCTTCTTAAACATGCTTTTTTCTCTCCATAAATTTAATATATATATATATTTTTAAAGGGATTTGGAGTTCCATTCACATCAAAAGAAGTCGTTCTGACAAAGACCTTAAAACTGAATTGGTGAAATCAGAAAAGCTCCCTAGAGTCTTAGGGTCCCTCTGCCTCTCATGCAAAGCAGAACGCTAGAGAGTTGATGCTACCATGCTCAACGCTAGAGAGTTGATGCTACCTTTCTCTTCAAAAGGACGTCAAAGCAAGGAAACTCCAAAGCCAGAAGTTTTGAGGGCTGCCGCCGAAAGCTAGTAAACCTATTAGGTGACACAAAAAGAACTGAGATTAGCCTGCCCAAAAAGAAAGCAGTTGGGCCGCTAAAAAGACAACAACAACAGCAACAACAACAACAACAACAAAACACAACTACACACGCCATGAGTACCACTCTATTTGCAGTGACTTGTTATAAAGCCCTCCTAGAAGAAAGACAAGCAACTCAAATGTGCTCTTCAATTGGCAACTGGACTTTCTTGTGGTTGTTTTTTAACAGAGTAACAAAGTTGGAAGGGACCTTGGAGATCTTCTAGTCCAACCCTCTGCTCAGACAGGAAACCCTCTACTGTTTCAGACATTTCAGGCAAACGGTTGTCCAGTCTTCCTGTGTTGGAGCACCCACAACTTCTGGAGGGAAGCCGTTCCATGGATTAATTGTTCTCACTGACAACAAATTTCTCCTTATTTCTAAGTTGGTTCTCTTCTTGATTAGAGACCGCACTTGGAATACTGCATCCAGTTTTGGTCACTATAATATAAAAAAAACCCAGGTGGAGATTCTAGGAAGAATGCAAAGATGATTAGGGAACTGGAGGCTAAAATATACGAAGAAGAGTTGCAGGAATGGGTAATGGTATGTCTAGTCTAGTGAAAAGGAGGACTAGGGGTGACATGATAGCAGCGTTCCAAATATTTGAGGGGCTGCCACAAAGAAGAGGGGGTCAACCTATTCTACAAAGCACCTGAAGGCAGGACAAGAAGCAATGGATGGAAACTAAGCAAGGAGAGAAGCAACTTAGAACTAAGGAGAAACTTCCTAACGGTGGGAACAATCAACCAGTGGAACAACTTGCCTCCAGAACTTGTGGGTGCTCCATCACTGGAGGTTTTCAAGAAGAGACTGGACAGCCATTTATTGAAAAGGTATAGGTTCTCCTGCTTGAGTGGGGGTTGAACTAGAAGACCTCCAAGGTCCTTTCCAATTCTGTTATTCTTTATGAAGTCTGTCTGAAGCCAGAAGGTACAGCGATACAGTGGCTTTTCACAAACAGGACTCTTCATTCTGAAAATGGGATCCATCACTCAAATATGAGATTCATGCTTCATTGGCAGAGGTCCCCATGTTCAATTCCTGGTATTTTTAGCTACAAAGGGATCTTGATGTGCATGGATTTAGAGTGTTACCCAATATAAGGTCCAAGCTATGAATGTATGAAACTTGTCCTAAGCTATGATTGAGATTTATCATGGTGGGTCCAAGGATGGTGGACTTGTTGGACAGCTTCAGAAGGTTTACCAAGAAAGCCAGAGCTGTACAGATGACCTCTAGAGATGCAGATAAACAAGTGCTCCTTCCTTCCTTCCTTCCTTCCTTCCTTCCTTCCTTCCTTCCTTCTCTTTCTTTCTTTCTCCTTCCTTCCTTCTCTTTCTCTTTCTTCTTCCTTCGTTCCCCTTCCCCTCCCCTTTTTGCAAGATAATTATCTGTTTTTCTGCTATGTCCTTCCTTCTCTTTCTTTCTTTCTCTTTCTTTCTTTCTTTCTTTCTTTCCTTTCTTTCTTTCTCTCTCTCTCTCTCTCTCTCTTTCTTTCTTTCTTTCTTTCTTCCTTTCTTCCTACCATCTTTCTTTCTTTTTTCTTTTTCTTTCTTTCTTTCTTTCTTTCTTTCTTTCTTTCTATCTCAGGTTTTAAATCTACCCAGGAAAATAGCTGCTTTAGCTATTTCCAAGGTCTAAAGTTAGATTTCAATGCATCCCATCTTTTTTTTACATTCAATAATTTGATCGCTGATTACTTTACCTTGCTATTTGGGAAATGTCTAAAAGGATGGAAGCTTTTGTGCAGAAAACTAAAGACTAAATGCCTGACATTTCCACACAATAGACCGAGGGATTTCTCAGAATTGCCTTCAATAGGAGGTTTGCCGCAGTGGCCCAGGAACAAATCCTAGTGACCTTTGAAAACCAGAAAGAAATCTCCACTTATTCAGCCAAAGAATGGAGCTCTCAGTCTCCCTAAAGCCATTCATTCACTCTTCTTTCTTTTCCCCTTCTCTCCCAGCTTCTCTTTTTTCGCTCTTCCCTTTGATTAGACAGCACGCCATGGCGAGGGAGAGAAAGAAAATGCTGCGAGAATAAGAGGCGATCTCTGCATCTTTAAATATCTAGCTTATTAGGAGGAGGAGATGGCAGGCACACAATCCAGCATCCTTCAAACATCCCTTGGCGGACGATCATACCTGATCTGTTATTTACTTATTTATTTAGAACATTTATTTAGCTGCCTACTGTAGGAGATGACCAAGCTGAGCCCAAGGGAGGGGTCAAATGCATCATACATCATGAGTTTCTGCGTGCCCGCAAGAGATTTAAGTTCAGGCCACCTTGAATGCCACTCTACTCTACTCTACTCTACTCTACTCTACTCTACTCTACTCTACTCTACTCTACTCTACCCTACCCTACCCTACCCTACTCTCTACTCTACTCTACTCTACTCTCTACTCTTTACTCTCTAATCTACTCTACTCTACTCTCTACTCTACTCTACACTACACTACACTATACTATACTATACTACACTACACTACACTACCACTACACTACTGTAGTCACTACTCTATTCTAGTCTGTAATCTATTCTAGTCTATTCTAGTCTCTATCCTACTCTACTCTAGTCTCTAGTCTCTATTCTCTATTCTTTTTCTATTCTACTCTACTCTACTCTCTACTCTACTCTACTCTACTCTTTACTCTCTAATCTACTCTACTCTACTCTACTCTACTCTACTCTACACTACACTACACTATACTACACTACACTACCACTACACTACTGTAGTCACTACTCTATTCTAGTCTGTAATCTATTCTAGTCTATTCTAGTCTCTATCCTACTCTACTCTAGTCTCTAGTCTCTAGTCTCTAGTCTCTAGTCTCTATTCTCTATTCTTTTTCTATTCTACTCTACTCTACTCTACTCTACTCTACTCTACTCTACTCTACTCTACTCTACTCTACTCTACTCTACTCTACTCTACTCTACTCCACTCCACTCCACTCCACTCCACTCCACTCCACTCCACTCCAGTCTAGTCTTTTCTCTAGTCTAGTCTAGTTTATGTCTATGTCAGTAGTGGGTACTAAATGCCGTTGCTACCGGTTCATGCGCGCTCGTGCACATGCGTGATGCTTCTGCGCATGCGCAGAAGCATCCTGGGCGGGTGGGCGGAGCCTCCCACTGCCGCCACTACCGGTTCACAGAACCGGGCCAAACCGGGAGCAACCCACCGCTGGTCTATGTTTATCTATTGTATTGTATTCTTGTCTACTCTACTCTACTCTACTCTACTCTACTCTACTCTACTCTACTCTACTCTACTCTACTCTACCCTACCCTATCCTTTAATTCCTATTCTATTCTATTCTATTCTATTCTATTCTATTCTATTCTATTCTATTCTATTCTATTCTATTCTATTCTATTCTATTCTATTCTATTCTATTCTATTCTATTCTATTCTATTCTATTCTATTCTATTCTATTCTATTCCATTCCTATTCCTATTCCTATTCCTATTCCTATTCCTATTCCTATTCCTATTCCTATTATTCCTAGTCTACTCTACTCTAGTCTATTCTCTATTCTATTTTCTACTCTACTCTACTCTACTCTACTCTACTCTATTCTATTCTATTCTCAAATATTCTCAAATAATCTTTAAGAAATAAAGAAAAACCTAACTTTTTCCCCAGCTTTCTTAAGCTAGGTAGCCTCTAAATCAGAAAGTATTCTTCACAAAGACATACGTCTGATTATCGAATAGTGAGGTTGTCTGATACAACTGAAGCCGTGTTCTTAACTATCCCATTTTAGATTATAGCTATACACCCATCTATACAGAAAGCAGCCTCACCGAACTCCAGCCTAAAGAAAACGAGAATGCCAAAGAAAACACTGGGCTGGAATCTTCTCCTTGAGATGCTATCTCATAGCAAATGTCTCTAATCAATTATGTAGCCTAACAGATGTGTGAGCTGATCTTCAGCCAAGACATGAGATGAATCACAGCTGGGAAGTTGTGCTGATGTTTAAATCAGAGGAACCTCAGCCATTAAATAAAGACTGGGCTTTGAATGAAAGCTTTGATCAGGATGGAGATGTCAGTCAAACTCAATTAAGTCACACAAGCAGGACAAGGGCAGGTGTGAGAGAGACAGAGTTAGGGGTAGACACCAGGAGAGAGGCCATCAAGATTTGCCAGGCAGAATCAGAGGCGCAAGTCCAAATGGGGATTTTGCAATGTTGAAAATTGAGGCAAAATAATTTAACAGACAGAATGCAGAGATGGCTCAGGGGGGAGGAAGACCATCCAGGAAAAGAGAATATGGCTCAGTGCAGTTTGAGGACCTCAATTCTCACCACTTGTGAGGCAGGGATGGAGGGATTCTTCATTCTCTAGACCAGGACTGTCAAACTCGCGGCCCGTGGGCCAGACGCATCATGCACTGGCCACGCCCCCGCCCAGTTTAGCAAAGGTGAAAAAAGTCCCAATATGTCACATGATGACGCCGTGATGATGTGAGTTTGACACCCTTGCTCTAGACAATGAGAGAATAAGATGTGGAGTAACCAAATCAGGGGTAAAATCCAGCAGGTTCTGACAGGTTCTGGAGAACCGGTAGCGGAGATTTTGAGTAGTTCGGAGAACCGGTAGCGGAAATTTTGAGTAGTTCGGAGAACCTGCAAATACCACCTCTGCCTGGCCCCAGAATGGGGTGGGAATGGAGATTTTGCAGTATCCTTCTCCTGCCATGCCCACCAAGCCACGCCCACCAAGCCACACCACGCCCACCAAGCCACGCCCACAGAACCAGTAGTAAAAAAAATTGGATTTCACCACTGAACATCTTGCCAGTGGTGCACAAAGACCCATGTGCAAAGTAATAGGTGTCTGTGGGGTCCATGGTGCTCTCTGAGCTTGATTGTTTTCTTGAGGACATTTTATTACCAAACTAGGTAACCTCATCAGTTCAAGAAGGGAGTGTGGTTTGCGTTCCATTTATATACAAGTGGCTGCCTTGTCAGTGTTAGTGAAAGTGGACTTGATGTGTTAGTGGATGTGGTCTTGGTGTTTCCTTGATTAGGCTGCTGTTTACTGAGTTGGTAGTTCCTTGAATGGGTATTGGGTTTCTGAATGGTATGTAGGTATTGCACAACACATGGAGAGACTTCACCATGGTTTCAACTGGGACACTGGGAGCATCCTAAACCAAGCTAAATCCAAAAAGTCTACAAAATTCTTGGAAGCCGGGTACACAGATAAATCAGCCATCAACAGGCACATAGAGATAAACAACATCTACATACCATTCAAAAGAGACAATAAAAAAACTAAAAGACCACAATGCCTCCTGACCAACAATCAACACCCAGATAAGCAAAGGTTAACACCAAGAGGTAAACGCTGCAGACCTTGCAAACTAGATTGAGGTAATTCCCAGTCGAAATGTCAAGGTTGGTATGTTTTAGAACATCTGATGGGTTGAGGAACGCAGGCAAACAATTGAGCAGTAAACAACAGCCTAATCAAGAAACCACCAAGAACACCCATGCCAACATTGACAGGACAAGCCACTAGTGTATAAAATGAGAGCAAACCCCATTCCCTTCTAGCACTGATGATGCTACCTAGTTGGGTAATGAAACATCTGCAAAAAAACAACCAAGCTCAGAGAGCACCAAGAACCCCACAGTTCTCCTCCTCCTCCTCCTCCTCCTCCTCCCTCCCCCCAATCTCCACTCCCTTCAAGCACTGATAATGTCACCTAGTTGGGTAATGAAATGTCTGCAAGCATACAACCAAGCTCAGAGAGCACCAAGGACCTCAACGCCTCCTCCTCCTCCTCCTCCTCCTCCTCCTCCTCCTCCTCCAAGACCCCACAATTGTCCTCCCCCTCTCCCTCTTCTTCTTCTTCATCCTCTTCCTCCACTTCACAACTCACCCTCCTTCTAGCACTGATGATGTTCCCCAGTTGGGTCATGGGATGTTCGCAAGGAAACCACCAAGTTCACAGAGCACCAAGGACCCCACACTCCTTGTCCTCCCCCCCCCCTTGCTTTTTCGCTCCCTCTCCACAAACCCAACTCCCTTCTAGCACTGATGATGCCACCTAGTTGGGTAATGAAACGACTGCAAGCAAACAACCAAGCTCAGAGAGCATCAAGGACACCACAGTTCAACTCCGAGCTACCAATATTCTCTTCTGTTGGTAATAGATGTTTTTTGAGGCATCCCCAATATGGATTTGGTTCCTATTATTGAAGTCGTTAATGAGCACTAACATACTGTACACAATAATAGTGCCACTTCATGAATACAATAATTTCCACTTTTACACTCCGGATAGGTTACTTCATAATTCATCATGAGCAAGCTGTTACTTTCACTGACGAGGAATTCAGTCCCTACGTCTCCCCTCAGGGGACCAGAAAGCGAATCGTATGGAGAGAGACCGAAACAGCTGAGAACGTAAGTAAGGATGATAGCTCTCTTTGAAAAGATGTCACCCAAGAAAAAAATTAAGAAGGCAGGATTTGGACTAATCGGCTGAAGTTGCAGGATGGCAGGTTCCAAGGGAATATTAGGGGGGAAAAACTTCCTATCAGCAAAAAAAAAAAAAAAAAAAAATCAAAACAACGGAGAGGTGAAACCAATGACCCAGAGACGTTACGAGTTCCCCTTCACTGGGTAGGTTAAACAGAATCAATTAGGGATTCCTAGATGGAGCAGGGACTTGGATTTAATGGCCTAATTGCCCCTTTCCAATAGGGGGATTCTCTGTATCTCAGTGACTTCAGGTTCCTCTCTCCAATGTTAAACTGGACATTTTGGCTGAGCTGGTGAAGGATCCAACTTTTGAGGTGGGGCTGGAGTGGAACATTGACTTTGCATACCCCACAACGCATGGACACATTTAACTGAGAGGTCCTTGGTGCTCTCCAAGCTTGGTTGTTTTCTTGAAAACGTTTCATTACTCAAACTGGGTAACATCATCAGTGCATCATCATCATCTTCATCATCACCACCTAATTCTGATGATGTTACCTAGTTGGGTGATGAAACGTCTGCAAGAAAACCACCAGGGTCAGAGAACACCAAGGACTCCTCGTTTCAACCCTGAGTTACAAACATTCTCCTTTATTGGTAAAACATTCAACTTCTAAGTGGTGGAGTATTTATTACTGCTTCTCCACATCAGGACATAAGCAGTCACAAGACTGTTCCTTGGTGTTCTCTGGGAAGACTTGAATTAAATTTGCCATTAATTACATACGATGGCTTCCCAGGAAGGAGTGCCTATTCAGTTGTGAATAATGTCCTTTGCTAACAGCCCCTCTAGCAAGCATCTCTCTCCTCTCCCTCTCCTCTCCTTTCCCTCTCCTTTCCCTTTCCCTCTACTCTCACCTCCTTCTCCCTGTCCCTCTTCTATCCCTCTCTGTCTCACTCTCCTCTCCTCTCCTCTCCCTTTTCCTCTCCCCCTCTCTACTCTACTCTCCCTCTCCTCTTGTCTCCCTCTCCTCTCCCTCTCCTCTCCCTCTCCCTCTCTCCCTCTCCTCTCCTATCCCCTCCCCTCCTTCTCCCTGTCCCTCTTCTATCCCTCTGTCTCACCTCTCCTCTCCCTCTCCTTCTCTCTCTCCCTCTTCTTTCCCTCTCCCTCTCCCCCTCTCTTCTCCCTTCCTTCCTTCCATTCTTGTTTTTTTCTTTCTTCCCCATCTCTCTCCCTCTTCTCTTCTCTCCCTCTCCTCTCCCTCTCTCTCCCTCTCCTTCTCCTCTCCTCTCCTCTCCCCTCCTTCTCCTTGTCCCTCTTCTATCCCTCTGTCTCCCTCTCCTCTTCTCTCCCTCTCCCTCTCCCTCTCTCTCCCTCTCCTCTCCTTCTCCTCTTCTCTCCCCTACTTCTCCCTGTCCCTCTTCTATCCCTCTCTGTCTCACTCTCTTCTCTCCCTCTCCCTCTTCTCTCCCTCTCCTTCTCTCCCTCCCTCTTCTTTCCCTCTCCCTCTCCTCTCTCTCTCTTCCCCTCTCTTCTCCCTCCTGCCCTCCCTCCCTTCCTTCCATTCTTGTTTTTTTCTTTCTTTCTTTCTTTCTTCCCCCCTCCCCCTCCTCTTTGGATAGACCCCAGTAGTGAGACAAACTCACAAAAATACCATATTTCAAACGTTCCCCCTATATGTCATTAGACTAGATCACTGCCTTTCCCAAAATAATACCTTCTCAGTCCACTAATCTGTTAAGCTCTTTCTCCCTGGACCTTTGCAGTGCAGGCATTGCTACATAGCAACGACACTTCTTAGAACATCTGATGGATGCCAACCTTGAAATTTCAGACTGGGAATTACCTCAATCTAGTTTTCAAGGCCCGAAGCGTTGAGAGAATGCGTTCACCCTGAGAGCAAACTCTAATAAGCTTTACGTCTCAACCAACAGGGTCATGCAATATACTGTACTCTCTCCAGCTCAGATACAAAAGTGATGGAGGAAGGGGGGAAAAGGGGGGTTCAAATCTTTGAATACTTAGAGCTCTAACAGAATAACACAGTTGGAAGGAACCTTGTAGGTCATCTAGTCCAACCCCTGCCCAAGCAGGAGACCCTACACCATTTCTGACAAATGGCAGTCCAGTCTCTTCTTGAAAGCTTCCAGTGATGAAGCTCCCACAACTTCCGAAGGCAACTTCTGTTCCGTCGGTTGACTGCTCTCACTGTCAGAAAATTTCTCCTTATTTCTAGGTTGAAGAATTTTTCAATTTCTTTCCCTTCTTTGAAATTTTCAATTTCTTCGACTATCTAAGCTGGGGTCAGCAACCTGTGGCTCTGGAGCCGCATGTGGCTCTTTCATCCCTCTGCTGCAGCTCCCTGTCGCTCAAAATATGCGTCACAACCGCCAATGTGTGATACCTGCTGGCACACAATTTATTGAGCTTTTCAACCCCTGGTAGGCCAACCATGGATAAATCCAAGAAAAGAAAAGTTTCAGAAGAAAACAGAACGTTTAATTCAACTACATATGCTAGTTCTGTGGCCGCTCAGGAAATAGTCAGGCACGGGAAGGGTTTTGTGGCTCCCGGTGTTTTCTTTTCTGTGGGAAACGGGTCCAAATGGCTCTTTGAGTGTTTAAGGTTGCCGACCCCTGATCTAAGCGATCTAAACACGCTTTCAAGTCAATCTCCATTCTGGTGACATCACAGAGAAGCCCATATAGGTTTCTTGGCAATTGTTTGTCACTGATTTTTCAACTTTCCTGAGCAACCAGAGGCTGATGGCTTTCATGGGAGCTACTCATGCAGATCTAACCCTGCTCAACTTTTTCAAGGTTGGCTAGCTGCTGCCATCTGTTGTGAGTGATGAGTATTACAGATTAAAATAGAATAGGATCATAAGACCTATAAAATGTCCCTAGAAAACTGCTGGCTCCTGTTCTTTATTGTACATTACTTCGATTGGATTTCATTTAATTAATGAGACAACTATTTCAGTATTTCAGCAATTTGTGGAGAAAAAAAATGCATTACTTTCACTTTTAAATGGATGGGTGAGGTATTTATAACCAAATAAATAAATGCGTTATTTTATGCAAACGCATAAAATCAAACGACAGTGTATTCTAAACTGCTTTCAGAACAAAACAATCCCTTCATCTGCATACAAGACATCACTATTAAAAAGAAATACTCGCTCCCAGAAATGCATAAATAGAAGACGTTGCCGTTTTAGAAACGGAATATTTATGCAACATTTTAACATTTGCATCCATATCTTTTGTTTATAGATTTATTTAATGCAGACGCATGCGTATGCAAATGTATTCTAACAATGATTTTTCTCTGCATTTTGGGTCCTAAACTCCTTTTTTATGATCTTGTCATCTCTTAATTCGGGGTAGAGTCGGGGTGACTGGAAGGAGCTGAGCATTTACTGACCGGCTGCCCTTCCTGATGCCTATGCGGAGTTCACAGTAGATATTTTCTCTTTGTGCCCAAGGAGAGAAATATCTGCTGCTATCTAGGATTAGCCACTGCGGTGATTCGCTTAACAACTGTGGCAAGAAAGGTCGTAAAAGGGGACCAAAATTCACTTAAGAAACATCTCGCTTAGCAACATAAAGTTTGGGCTTGTCGTAAGTCGAGGAAAACCTGTACTACCCAATACCTCCACCCCAATGTTCTCTGTCTATGGAAGTGAAGGTGCAAAGATATAGGTAGACCTTGAGTTACGACCATAACGGAGCCAGCCCAACATGGTCGTAACTCATGACAGTCATAAATTGGGTCACCGGTGTGACAGACCACATTTTACAATTTTTTTTTTGAGGTGTTCAGTGAAACCATCATAAAACATGATCATGTGACCACAAATCACTGCAAACAGCTTTAATTGCGGCCTGGTTTGTTTAGCGTCTTAAGGGACTACAGGGTTGGGGACCATTGTAACTTCAAAACAGTCACTAAATGAACAGTTGTAAATTGAGAATTACCTGTACTAGCTTTGGCTCTCAAAACACACACACACACACACACACACACACACACACTCACACACATACACAAAAAGGGATTGAATCTGTAAAGTGCTTCAGAAGGCTAGGAAACAGCCTCGAAATACTTATCTCCATTGCAATAAATAAAGCTGCATCCCTGGGGTGATTTAAGAATTTTTTTTTGTCTAATTTAGTAACTTCCTGAATCTCTTCCATAATCGCCAAGGGAAATCAAGAAAAATAAAAAGTTTTAAAAACTGTCGAGATCCAGCAGGTGAGGTCACAGGCTGGGTCCTGCCCAGTTTTATTTCCTACCACTCCGATTACAAGCCTCCTCCTGCGAGTAAATCTTCCCCTCAAACAGAAATAAAAGAATAATGGGGAACTGTTTTCTTAAATAATCTTGTTAACAAACCTCCGTAAATAACTTTCTCCTTGCATGGGGAATTTTTAATTTGTGATGTGCCCCATTTAGCAATGTCATTAAATATACTTGGTGGCTTTTAATTGGTTTCCTTATCAAGGCTAGGAATGAGAAAGGTTGCAAGGCAGCGAGCAGGGAGGGGCGAAGCAAAACAGCAGAGCTGTTAAAACTAATCTGTGTGGGCTAATTTGCTCCCCTAATATCAATTCCAGAAAAATGTCATAGGTTTCCAGGCGCCGGAGAGGAAAAAACCTGAAATTGTTAACAGGACCAGTGTTGAAAGGAGAAACGTGGGAGGATAAGGGGGAAAAGTGACCAGAATTCATTATGTAGAAAGAGATGGGAAATATATATTAGCCATTTATGGGATGGGAAAAAAAAAAAGGTTTGGCAGTAGTTTGTTGCAAATTCATTGCTCGGGAGTTTTTACACCCTACCATTAAATTAATTGGCTTCGGAATGGTGCGGTGGCGTAGAGGTGGAGCTGTCGCCTCACAATCAGGAGGCTGTGAGTTCGATCCTAGGTAGAGGCAGATATTTCTCTCTCTGGGCACACTGAGAATATATCTGCTGAACAAAACTCCGCATTGGCGACAGGAAGGGCATCCGGCCAGTAAACATTCTGCTAGCTGCATTCAGTTGCTCATTTTCCTCAGAGCATACAAGCCCCACAACAATGTCAAAGTAGTAGTGGTGATGATGATGATGATGATGATGATGATGATTAAATTAATTGGCTTGTTACAGCCGAGATATGGCAAGATGAACAAATACTTTGTCTAAGAAGCAGGAAATACGCGTCCCATTGCAGAGATAGATAGACGAGCACCATAAGGTTCAAAATATGGCTACTTGCGTTAGACTGCCATATTTCCTAACCTTTCTGGAGATTTCCAAAAGTTGCTTGAGAAAAGAAAAGAAAAGAAAAAGAATCTCAGAAAAGGAGATTTCTAAATGAATTGGATCCAGAAAGAGTCTCTTGCGAAGATCTTCACCCATCTGAGTCTGGTTTCACCCGCAGATTCCACGGCTTAAGATCAATGGGTAAAAAAAGACAACGGTTCGTTTTTTAGAAAATATCACTCTTTTTCTAGGTCTTCTGTTATCTAATTCTATACTTTCGTAGTCAGTAATTCTGAAACCAGGATTCAATTTGGGTCGGTCACCGGGACCAGAGGTTTAATCTTCCGAGCTTTTTGACTCGAGCTGGAGCCCATCTACAGGGAACTTCTCTCTGGCAGAGTGTATATTTTGAACTTTTCTATGCCTCGTACTTATGTGATGCCTGGTTGTTTGTGTGTGGCTTTTTAGTTGTTGATTGGAGTGTTGATGGCTGGCTATTCAGTCGCTGGCTGTTGTTTCCTTGTGCTAGCAAGCCAGTATCTGATAAGATGGGGATAAATCAGCATGCCTGTTGACTAACAAGATGCCCATTTCCCAGGCTTCAATCATTTCCCTGGGCTATTTTTGTACCTGCTCAGCCGACAATCTTAGTAGTTAAGAAATTGAATGCATGTCCTTGTTCATTGCAATGCAAGGCTACCAATGACTTCGGGCCTCTTTGTCTGACTGCTCGCTTGTGTTCTTGCAATCTGTAACCCACCACTCACATCCATGGGGTTTTCAACAAAACCTTACCAGGTATTCTTTTTATAGAGAATGGTGTGGCTAGCAATAGCACTTAGACTTATATACTGATCCATAGCGTTTTACAGCTGTCTCTAAGCGGTTTACAGAGTCAGCATATTGCCCCCAACAATTTGGGCCCTCCTTTTACCGACCTTGGAAGGATGGAAAGCTGAGTCAACCTTGAGCCGGTCAGGATCGAACTCCTGGAGTGAGCAGTGAGTTAACCTGCATTCTAACCACAGCGCCACCACGGCTAAACAGGTTTCAGGGCATAATCATTCCTATTGTAACATGTTGAGGGATGCCTGCCTGCTATCCATCTCTCTCTATTCTGAGAGCTTAAAGAAAGGTGGACTGTAAATACCATTCTGATAGATTTGATCCTCCTTTTTGCAAACTCATTGAGTGCAAGAGTTGGATAGCTCCCAAAGCTAATGCACTGTCATGTACAGTCATCTAAAAAGGCAATGTTCTGTGGGTTCAAGTCCTGGTAGAGGGTTTGAACCCCACAGAGTAAAAAGTGGCTACCTGAGAACAATTAACCAGTAGAACAGCTTGCCTCCAGAAGTTGTGGGTGCTCCATCACTGGAGGTTTTTAAGAAAAGACTGGACAGCCACTTGTCTGGAATGGTATTGGGTGTCCTGCTTGAGCAGAGGGTTGGACTAGAAGGCCTCCAAGGTTTCTTCCAACCCTGTTATTCTGTAATTAAAAATGAAACTTAATTCAGATATTGAGAAGTAATATGTGGTCTATGGAGCCAAAACCACCCCACAGGATATTTGATCAGTTATGTGCCCTCAAACCAATGTTCACTCTTAGCAACAATGATGAGTTGTCCTTAACATGGCCTTGAAGGTCTTCCAACCACAGGAAATTATACAAAAACAGAGAAATCCCCACCATTATCAAAGGGAAGGAAGGATGGAAGCCATGAAAAACCTCAGCCATGGGGGCCTAATGTTGTTCAAAATCTATGTTTTCCTGAGAACTTAAAGATTGGATGGCCACAATGTGCACAGATCTCCCATATGAATAGACAACTCTTGACTGATTGCATCATGACCTATCTATAGACAATATTTTTTTTAAAAAAAGGAAAGATTTTTAAAAAAGAAGTAAATTCAGAAACGATCAGGTGATACGAAGGAAAAACTGGCTGTATGTTGCGTCACACGAATACAATTTAGCACGGTGACATTTCCAGTTAAGGCTAAAAAAAGGACCTTCTACCAACACCTTACAGAATTCCTGCAGAGACAGTGCTCAACTCATTAAACAAATATAAAGATGCTTTTTCTGCAGCTATATATGCTGTATATATGGAAAAGGAGAATATTCAATTCTTTGGAAAGTACCCATTTCATATTTTTGTATACCAAAAGATCGTTGGATAGCACAAAAGCTACAGTCATCTTTGGGCGGGGGAGGGGAACAGGTCATCTTTTAAAAATAAGATTTATTTATATTTTGTTGCTTCCAGATGTTCTTTTCCATGGCTTCACAAGCTCTGGATTCCAAACCATTTAAACAAATAATGTCTCCCCTTCCTTAATATTTTGCTTACAGAGTCAAGGATGTCTGGTGTCTCGTGCCCACCAATCAAGAACATACAAAAACTTGTAAGAGTCAAAACGAAGAATATCTCCTTTCCATTTTGTCCCTCAGAAAACATGTTAAGACTTTCAATGTTAAGACTTTTTTGGGTTCAGTTCTTTTTAAGTAAGCCGTTCCACTTTAGTCACGCCATCGTCGAGAAAAGCTAGGAAAATGGAGGTAGAAAAAAGGACGTGGCAACCATGAAGGCGATCGGTAAGAGAAAAGTAGAACAAGTCACTGCATGGTGCTCTCTCTGTTGTTGAAAGACTGTTGTGTTCTGAAATATTAGCCATCAGATGAAGCTGATGTGGAAACTCCACGCACTGGCATAAGTGCACACACGCAGGGAAAGGCACACAACACACGTGGAAGAAAAGTTTCAGCCACGTTTCAATGGCAAAGGAGATTTGTTGGGGCCTGTGGCCTCGGTGTGTAAGCCTACTGAGCACGGACGTCCAACGGCTAGATGAGTTCTATTTATCTTCTGTTATTCCAGCTTTTCGGCTGCTGCCCGGTGGCTCCGGTTCTCAGAAAAGGGGCATAAGAAAAGGCTGGCTAACCTCCCTGCAGACAAAGGAGGGTTTTATATGTTGAAGGGTCCTGCTCCATCATCCCAGGGATTTATAAGTCCATGTCGATATTTCTAATCAAGTCTATCTGCTACATTAAATAAAAGGCTACATTTTATTAGCTTTTGGTTCAAAG
>QLTV01001681.1:860892-873611 GCA_003457575.1 Thermophis baileyi
ATGGATGGATAGATAGATAGATAGATAGATAGATAGATAGATAGATAGATAGATAGATAGATAGATAGATAGATAGATAGATAGATAGATAGATAGATAGATAGATAGATAGATAGATAGAGATAGATAGATAGATAGATAGATAGATAGATAGATAGATAGATAGATAGATAGATAGATAGATAGATAGATAGATAGATAGATAGATAGATAGATAGATATAGATAATAAATAGAAAGATGAGAAAGAGAGGATGACAGACAGGCAGATAGATGAGAGAGAGAGATGATGATGATGATAATGATGATGACGATGAAGACAGACAGACAGACACATAAGAGACACAGATGGATGGACAGAGAAATTCATAAAGGAGAACATTTGTAGTTCAAGGTTGAAATGTGGGGTCCTTGGTGCTCTCTGAGCTTGGTGGTTTTCTTGCAGACATTTCATTACCCAAACTAGGTTAATATCCTCAGTGCATAGAAATTGGTTAAAGATGCTAACTTTATGTTAATTATGTTCCAACAATGTGGGATTTTTCAGGAGCTGGGGGAAAAATGTGAGGAACACCAAGTGTGAAGAATTGCCAAAAGAATTATTCTGAGAAATTAGAAAAATATTATATTCTGGGCTGGACTGGATTCAAGACATGTGTAATTCTTCTTTTTTTTTTAAAGCCATCTTTTCTACTTGTCTTAAAACAATGTGTCCTTCTGGCCCAAATTTCATTACATTTTACAACTGTTCCTTCTTGCTTGAATAATTCCAAGCAATTGATTGGAACTTCCATACAACACCCAACAATAGGGAAAATAAAAGCAATTAACTCTTTTGATTCTCTACCCAAATAAAGAAAAAATAGTTTAACCTTTTTCTCCTTTTGTAACTCTTATTTACTGAATATTTCTCTTCCTGCAACTGGAGACTATGTTTTTGCCACCTGCAATCTCCTGTCCTAATTCTCTTCCTTTTAAGGATAGCCATGAATAGTTAAAGGGATTCCTTTGTCAAAAGAACAGCTCTACAGAGGTTAGAAGTATATAAGCAGGGGTGGGCTTCAAAAATTTTAGCAAGGGGTTCTCTGCCCGGTTGCTGGGTGGGTGTGGCCATGGTGGGTGTGGCCTAGTTGGCCTCCTGCACCACGGCGGGTGGGTGTTTTTGCCCTCCCCGGGCTCCGGAGGCTTCCTGAACTTCCGGTAGGCCTGTTTTACACCCTCCCGAGCCTCCACGCGCGCCCTGCACTTACCTGCATCCAAAACGGGCCATGTGGGGACTCCTGGGAGGGGTGGGGTGGGTGGGGCGGGGCCAGCCAGGAGTGGGATTTGGGGGTTCTCCAAACTGCACAGCATCTTAGCTAGAGGTTCTCCCGAACCCCTGCGAACCCCGAGCAGCCCCACCCCTGCTACCGAGGAGGATTCGGAATATTATGAAATTTGGAACAAATTATATGATTGGCTTGACTAGAGGAACCAAAATAATTAAACTAGTAAATAATTAAATCAATTTTGTAAATATTATGATGTTTATCTTTGTTAAAATATGATATTTATGTTAATGAATAATAACTAAGTATATAAATGGGAAAGATCATATAAGCATGAAATTACTGTCGATATAAGTTGCACAGAGGTTATGTAATGTGTTTTGTACTGTATTGTTTTGTTTTGTGTACCCTTTGTATATGTCTTTTTATGTTGTTTTTAAATGTAAATAATTCAATAAAATCTATTTTAATAAAATAAAAAATAAAAAAAAATGTGTGTGTGTCAGGGGTGGGTTCTACTTACCTTCCCTACCGGTTCGCATTGCGATGGAAGTGCACGTTTTGCGCACGCACTCTCTCTTCGCTCGCTCGCGCCTACATCACGATGCGGAAATGACCCTCTGCGCATGCGCAGAGGGGTTTTTTGCCAGCCGCAGCAACCAGAGAACCGGTTCGGGGGCGTGGACAGCCGGCCATCGCTGCCAGTTCAGCGAGCGGATGCAATTTTCTGCTACTGGTACAGGAGAACCGGTCCAAACCGGCAGCAACCCACCACTGGTGTGTGTGTGTGTATGTGTGTGTGTGTGTGTGTGTGTGTGTTTTTGTGTATGTATGTACAATCAGAAGCATCCATAGTAACTAATTCTCAGCTTTTAAGGATAGCCACCAATAGTTAAAGGGATTCCTTTGTCAAAAGAACAGCTCTTTAGAGGTTAGAACTATATTAAATTTGTGTGTTTGTGTGTGTGTGTGTGTGTGTGTGTGTGTGTGTGTATGCAATCAGAAGCACCTATAGTAACTTAACTGACCTCAGGAACAAGACAGGTTGGGGGATAGTGTGGCTAGACTCAGTTAGCTAGACTAAAATTGCGGGGGAAATCCAGAATAAAAGAATGAAAAAGTACTTCACTAACATTGCTGGGGGAATTGCACCCCAGGAGTTAAATTCAACTAAACAACATCTTTACCTCTCTCATGTCTGCCTCACAACTTATCTTCCAACAAAACTCGCAGCCCTAATTGTCTGGACTTGACGGTGGCCATTTTCCTAGACTATTCTCCCTTTTCATATTTTCTCTTTTGTGCCTCTAAAATAAGAGGGTGGGACCAGGCCGAGAAGAGCAGAAGGCCTTTGTTAAAAAAAACCTAATCAGAAAATAATTCCAACTCAATTCCTACGATGAAGGACCAGCTGAAAAAACTGATAGAAATGGCTAAATTGACTGCTTGAATCAAAGAAAAGAACGCATCTAACTTTGTTACTCCTCGGAAACCGCTTCTGGACTTTGTGCTTGAGATGGAAAAAAAATTGAAACTTTGGGGTTTTGCTGCTTAGACAGGTTTGTCATGATAAAAATGGCTAGTACATATTACTAGATAAAGGTAAAAAGTTGAGGCTGTCATGTCTTATTTTATTGTGCTAAAAAGAGTTGGAAGTCAACGTTTTTCTTTCATTTTTCCCTTTTATCTTACACTCTCTCCTCTTCCCTATTTTGTCCCCTATTTTCCCATTATTTTTATTTTCCTTTGTTTTTTTATAAAGGTGTGATGGCTCAGCAGGTAAAGACACTGAACTTGTCAACTGGAAATCTGGACAGCCTGGGTTCGAGACCCGAGCACTGCACGACGGGGTGAGTTCCCGTCCCTTGCCCCAGCTCCTGCCCACCTAGCAGTTCAAAAGCATGCAAATGTGAGTAGATAAATAAGCACCACTTCAGTGGGAAGGTAACAACATTCTGTGCTCCTCTGGCATGGTCACATGACCACAAAAACGTCTTCGGACATTGCTGGCTTCCTCAGCCAAGAAATGGAAATGAGCATCGCGCCTTAGAGTCGGACACAACTGGACAGGGGAAATCTTTACCTTTACCTTTGTATTTTATATCCTGATAAACTAATAAAAATTTGATTTAAAAAATAGTTTTATCTCTTCTGGATGGGAAGGGATAAGGGAAAAACTCCCCCCGACCATCTGGATCTAAAAGAGATTGAGTGGAAAAAGAAAGTATTGGCTATTGTCAGTTTTCCTTTCTGGAGGGTTTTGAAAACATCGCTTCCAATACACGGCCCTTCCAACTAGCCGAAGGAATAAGAGTGGAGAAACTCTGAAGTATTTTAAAAAGGAACACAGCAGAGGTGGGTTTCAGCAGGTTCTGACCAGTTCTGGAGAACCGGTAGCGGAAATTTTGAGTAGTTCGGAGAACCGGTAAATACTACCTCTGGCTGGCCCCGCCCCCATCTATTCTCTGCCTCCTGAGTCCCAGCTGATCGGGAGGAAATGGAGATTTTGCAGTATCCTTCCCCTGCCACGCCCACCAAGCCACACCACACCCACCAAGCCACACCACGCCCACCAAGCCATGCCCACAGAACCGGTAGTAAAAATTTTGAACCCCACCACTGAGTGCAGAGAGAGGGAGAGAGAGAGACAGAGAGACACGGAGCGAGACAGGGAATAGCAATAGCACTTAGACTTATATACCGCTTCATAGTGCTTTACAGCCCTCTCTAAGCGGTTCACAGAGTCAGCATATTGCCCCCAACAATCTGGGTCCTCATTTTACCCACCTCGGAAGGATGGAAGGCTGAGTCAACCTTGAGCCGGTGAGATTTGAACCGCTGAACTGCAGCTAGCAGTCAGCTGAAGTAGCCTGCAGTGCTGCACTCTAACCACTGCGCCACCTTGGCTCCTACAGCCACACCTACAGAACCGGTAGTAAAATATTTTGAACCCCACCACTGGAACACAGAGACTGTATGAGAAGAAGAGAGATGAGAGATGAGGATGGAGCAATTCTCTCACATCCAAAGGAACAATGCTTCTTTAGTCCAGAACAATCTGTTTCTCAACTATTGACATTCTTTGACCTCTCCGCTTTGGCCAGTCTGCAAAACTCTGAAATGACTTTGACCCACAGAGGCCTTTCATTAAAAAAAAAAAGAATTCCAAATCAGTTTGTTGATGAAGATACTCAGTCATCCATGTGGGGTCATCTGGAAGTTGAGTCATGGCAACTGGACTTCTTTTCTTGTTGGTTCGAAACGTTTCACTGCTTATCCAAGTAGCTTCTTCACTCTGAGCAAGTTGGTTAGATGTCCTCCAGGAAAGTTTCATTTCCCACCTAATCTGGATAGGGTTCTAAATCCTTCTCTTTAGTGGGTTGTTAAGTGTGACCTCTCTGGTAAACCTGTGAAGAAGTCCAGTAGAAAATCCTTCCTTCAATAGAGGTTTAGAAACATAGAATCACAGGGCTGGAAAGGACCTTGGAGGTCTTCTAGTCCAATCCCCTGCTCAAGGCAGGAGAACTTATATCATCCCAGTCTAATGGTGGTTCAGCTATTTTTGAAAACCTCCAGTAATGGAGCATCCACAACTCCAGGAGACAAGATCTTCCACTGGTTGATTGTTCTCACTGTCAGGAAATTCCTCTTTGTCTCTTCGATAAGCTTCCATCCATTACTTCTTGTTCTGCCTTCAGGTGCTTTGGAGAATAGGTTGACTCCATCTTCTCTGTGGCAGCCCCTTAAGTATTGGAAGATTACTATCACGCCCCTCCCCCATCCTAAGGTGGAGGCCTCAGACACAACCTGTCCCCCATTTTTTTAAGCTGCTCTTGCATCAAACCCCAGGAAGATCGGGACCACTTCATTGGTTCACCAGGAAGGTCATGCTTAACAACCTACCTAAGAGAAAGATTGAGGGCCCTTAAAAGCTCTTAGCCTACTCACCTAATGAGCCTATCCAGATCAGGCGGAGAAATAAAATCACCCTGGAGAACATCTATGGCAGTGATGGCAAACCTATGGCATGCGTGCCACAGGTGGCACGCAGAGCCATATCTGCCGGCACGTGAGCCGTTGCTCTAGCTCAGTTCCAGCGTGCATGTGCGTGCCAGCCAGCTGATTTTCTGCTCGCGCGGAGGCTCTGGGAGGGCGTTTTTGGCCTCTGGAGGGCCTCTAGGGGGCAGGGGAGGCCGTTTTCGCCCTCCCCAGGCTCCAAGAAAGCCTCTGGAGCCTGGGGAGGGTGAAAAACGGGCCTACTGGGCCCACTGGAAGTTGGGAAATGGGGGAGCAGGGGGGTCGTGTGCGCATGCGTTGGGAGCGGGGCAGCAAGGGGGGGTCACGCACGCATGCGCAGGGGGGCATTGAATTATGGGTGTGGGCACTCGCGTGCGTGTGATAGCGCACGCTTGCGCGCTTTCGGCACCCGAGGAAAAAAAGGTTCGCCATCACTGATCTATGGGGTCTTCTTAACCAACTTGCTCAGGCTGAAGAAACTACTTGGATAATGGTAGCCAAATCTGGTCCTAGGTTCTGCCTCGGTTTACCTTCCCAATAAGCAACCAAGTCAGAAGATCATTTAAAAGCAGTGTATTAGGGGTAACCCTGATAAAGTGGGATCTCCCTATGAAAAGGGAGAACCCCAAGACCCATCTTACATTCCTTTTTATAGTTAACACAACAAAGAAAAATGAAAGAGGAAAGTTGATTGGACAGGATGAAAGTAACCTGCCTTTTGCATAGGAAATCAGTTACATGTAGTCAAACATGTTACATATTTACATCCCATAATATCACCCATTTTCATTAAAATGAGGTCAGAAGGGGTGTAAATTGTAAGCAAAAAGGTTGTTTGGAGTTCACAAAAGAGATAAACCAGACCCTAATTTGTACTAACCAACTTTTTTCTTATCTGGAGCTCATCTCCAGCCTGTTTATCAGTTAACAATGTTAAAAGCTAATAAACCTGAACATCGTTTTAAAAGAGAGAAAAAAATCAATCAAATTAAAATACAAAGTAATTAGGTTAGCAATTTACAAAATCCATGTCATGTATCCCTCAATAAGCAGAGAAATATTTTGAACAAAAAGAAAAGAAGTCCAGTTGCCATGACTCAACTTCCAGACAACTCTGATAGTTGTAACTCACTGTGTAATGCCATGTCATAGACAGAAAAGTTGATTGGAGTAAGACTCTGCATCTAATTAGCAGACGCTGTATATTTTCTCTGTGACCTTTTAAATCAACTTCTGAAGGCAGATCCTTGGCTCATCCCAACTCAAAAAAAAAAAAAAAGGAAAAAATAGTGCTATTTTCCAGAGCCCTTTTATGCTATCACACAGACAACAGGAACAAATCCCTAAATTGTTGTCAGCGTTCCTTTTAAAGTAACCACTGAAGCAGTTGAATCCCCCTCAAAACCTCTCCGTACAGTTATTGGCTTTATATTTTATTTATTTGTACAATTTATAATCTGCCTCAAGGTGACCAACAATGAAAACATAAAACATAAACAGTTAAAATGTCACGCAAAGAGTTGAAACTATGATTCAAACTAAACTCGGCTGAAAATGCCTATTCCAAAGAGAAAATGTATATATACAAAGGCCTCTCAGCATTTAAAATGAGGGCCAAATGGCCGGTTTCCAGGGAAATATATATTTTCTAAAACGGTGATTGTCCTTTCCTCCACCTTGGATCATGGTTCTCAGGCCCTGAAGTGAAAGGAAGGAAGGATGAAACCTCAATCTTAATTTAGTGTCAGGTAAGGGTCTAGGACGGGGGTGTCAAACTCGTGGTGTCACATTGTCATCACATGACTTATCGTGACTTTTTTCCCCTTCGCTAAAACGGGGGTGGGCGTGGCCAGCGCGTGACACATCCGGCCCATGGGCCGCGAGTTTGACACCCCTGGTCTAGGACAACTCACCACGGCCACCTCGCAGCGGCCAACTCACAGTGGCCAACTCGCCATGAGATACCTCACCACGGCCAATTTGCCACAGGACAGGAGCTACGCTAATATCAAAGAAATGGTGGAATAGACTCATGAAAGGAAGGATGCCAAAGGAGGGACAACATGAGATGTGACAAAAATTAAAATACTTTTTCTTATTATTTTAAATAATTAAATTGAATTGTTGAAATGTCCTGTGGTGAGTTATCCCACGGAGAGCTGGCCGCGGCGAGTTGTCCCATTCCTTCAGGCAATGGGGTGAGAAAGAGACATTTGGTAGATTGAAAAGAGGTCCTCTCCATCAGCTGCCACCTTCCCTGTTTTTTTCTTTCTTTCTTGGAAACACAACAAAAAGGCAAGAAAATCTATTTTCAACTCCTGGGTGAGACTTTTAAGTGTCGAAATCAACACTCTCCAAGTGCCTTCACTCGGTTTTCAGAAGGGAGGATGGGGTGGGGTCCCATGAAACCTTGCTTGGAATGTTGGGGAAATGCAATTTCCCTGAAATAAAGGCATTTCCTTGATCAGAGACGTTCTTCCTTTCTGGGAATGTCAACATCTGGGCATTGCGTAATGCAGGGGTGAAATCCAGCAGGTTCTGACAGGTTCTGGAGAACCGGTAGCGGAAATTTTGAGTAGTTCGGAGAACCGGCAAATACCACCTCTGGCTGGCCCCAGAGTGGGATGGGAATGCAGATTTTGCAGTATCCTTCTCCTGCCATGCCCACCAAGCCACACCATGCCCACCAAGCCACGCCCACAGAACCGGTAGTAAAAAAATTTGGATTTCACCACTGGCATAATGTATAACCTAATCATCTCCCAGAATGCCTGTCAGACACTAGAATGGCTACTATGGATATAATCTGTCAGGAATAATTTGCCTGAAGTGGTACGGAGTCTCCTCTTTGAGCGGGGGCGGGGGGGGTTGAACTAGAAGACCTCCAAGTTCCCTTCCAACTCTGTTATTCTGTTAACTCAGTGCCCCCCCCCCAACTTTTTGGGCACCAGGGACAAGTTCCATGGAGAGAGGTTTTTCCGTGGACCGAAGGGGGCGTGGTTTCGTGTGCTGCCTTGCATCCCATGGATGGGGTTTCGCTTGTTTGGATGGCCCGGTTTCTGGCATGCTGTGGCCCGGTCCACAGACTGGGGGATTGGGGACCCCTGTGTTAAATGATGGATGGCATGTATGAACAAATGTCTATCCCCAGCTCCAGACTTAGCTTTATTATGGGCCACCTGATATATAAATTGTTTGTGTTCGCCTGGAAAATCAGAGTACAGGTGGTCCTTGAGTTACAACAGTTCGTTTAGTGACCATTCGAAGTTACAGCGAGCTTGAAAAAAAGTGACTTATGACCATCTTTCAGGCTTACAACCATAGCCGGATCTCCATGGTCACGTGATCAAAATTTGGATGCATGGAAACTGGCTCATATTTATGACGGATGCAGTGTCCCGGGGTCAGGTGATCCCCTTTTGCGACCTTCTGACGAGCCAAGTCAACGGGGAAGCCAGGTTCGCTTAATGACCAAATGATTCATTTAACAACTGCCATGATTCAGTTAACAACAGTGGCAAGCAAGGTCGTTGTTTGGGGCAAAGCTCACTTAACAACTGTCTTGCTTAGCAACGGAAATTTTGGGCTCAATTGTGGCCGTAAGTCAAGGATTACCTGCATAGCTTCATTTCTAGAAGATAAGACGTAGATGGAAGAAAAATGCTGAATCCTGTTCCACATTATTCTTGGACAAATATATTTTGGGATGGGCATTTTTGGGAATAAAGAGAGTGGTGCGGTGGCCTAGAGGTGGAGCTCTCGCCTCACAATCCGGAGGCTGTGAGTTCGATCCTAGGTAGAGGCAGATATTTCTCTCTCTGGGCACAATGATAATATATCTGCTGGAAAAAAAACCCACCTCCGCATTGGTGACAGGAAGGGCATCCGGCCAGTAATTGCTCAGCTCCATTCAGCTGCCCCGACTCCACCCTGCAAGGGATTATGGGGTCGTTAAAAGATGATTTTTGGGAATGAAGAGAGGAAGACTGAAGGAAAAACACACAATGCAGTGTGAATGTCAGGCCACAGAGGAGATCTATTTCCTTTGACTTCAACCTCTCTGGACCAAACACTTGAAGCTGTCAACTCTATGGAAAGAGCGCGTAAGACATCGAAATGGATTACGAGAACTCCTTGTAACAAAAAATAAAATTATACCTACGGCTTCTGCAGAAAAAAAACCCAAAAACAAACCCTCCCTCCTGGCATCTGGCAAGTTCTCCCTATCTCCGAAAGTCAGACGAAACATAACCTTGAAATGAAAAAGGAAAAAGGACAGAGGAGCAGATGTCACGAAGAAAAAGAAAAATGACGCCGGCTCAGAGGGCTTCGGAGTCTACATTTACTTTGCAGCTCATATGTACTGCACTAACAGTGCTGACACGGCACTGTTTTCCGGAAGTGTCACCGTATTTCAATTTAGAGATCCCGACATTCTTGGGAACTTGTAATTACACCATAAAGACATTGATGGATGCAGCTGGAGACCTAGATGCATTTTACAGCCTTTCAAAGGGGGGGGGACTAATAATTTGGGGTGTATGTATATTCCTTAAATAATATCTGATCTCAATATTTCCTCTCAAACCACGTCACTGTGCTAGCTCTGATTGCTTTCTGACATAGTCACATAAATTAAAGAGCGTGCCTGTAAGATCCCTGGTTAATTAATGTCTGTTTATTCCTGCAATACTTTGGCAGACAAAAGAAAATGACTGGTTGCTAAAAAAAATAAGAGTATGAGAACAACGAAGGAAGAAAGGAAAGAGAACTAGAAATGTTAAGTTGTCTGCTCTACTACAAACAATGATACTGGATATATTTCCTCTGGTTCCTCATATGAGGCCGGCAAACACCATTCAATCAAAATCCATATCTGGAATTTTAAATATCCTAAAAAGATATTTGACTGAAGATCAGAGGACCTGAAGTTTCTTCTCCTGGTAAGAAAGGTGCCACCAGAAATGGATTCCAACCATGGTTTGATGGTGATGATGATGTTATCCATGGTCATGTCCATCTCTTGGAGATTCTGTGGGCCAGGTCTCTCCACATCTTGCACTACTTCTTTGAGTTGTTCTATGCTCTGGCTGGTATCAGCTTTGAGGGTGAACCATTGTTTAGCGTGTGGATGATGATCCAGGTAGAAGAAAAGAGCCGAGGTGGCACAGTGGTTAGAGTGCAGCACTGCAGGCTACTTCAGCTGACTGCTAGCTGCAGTTCGGCGGTTCAAATCTCACCGGCTCAAGGTTGACTCAGCCTTCCATCCTTCCGAGGTGGGTAAAATGAGGACCCAGATTGTTGGGGGCAATATGCTGACTCTGTGAACCGCTTAGAGAGGGCTGTAAAGCACTATGAAGCGGTATATAAGTCTAAGTGCTATTGCTATTGCTATTGCTAAGAAGACAGGACACATAATTGGACTTCCTGAGGTCTCCATTTCTGTCCCTGGCATCTCCTATGGAAGAATAAACAGAGCCAGCGATGCTAAAGATGCCACTGATGATTAGTGGGGTCATTACAAGATTTAGTAAGACCACGCCTCGAATACCGCATCCTGTTTTGGTCACCACACTATAAAAAAGGATGTTGAGACTCTAGAAAAAGTGCAGAGAAGAGCAACCAGGATGATTGGGGGACTGGAGGCTCAAACATACGATGAACGGTTGCAGGAACTGGGCCTGGCTAGTCTAGTGAAGAGAAAGATCAAGGGGAGACAGGATAGCAGTCTTCCAATATTGGAGGGGGTGCCACAGAGAGGAGGGGGTCAACCTGTTTTCCAAAGCACCTGAAGGCAGAACAAGAAACAATGGATGGAAACGACCAAAACCTGGAAATAAGGAGGAATTTTCTGACAGTGAGAGCAATCAACCAATGGAAGAAGTTATGGGAGCTTCATCACTGGAAGCTTTCAAGAAGAGACTGGACTGCCATCTGTCAGAAATGGTGTAGAGTCTCCTGCTTGGGTGGGGTGGGTGGACTAGATGACCTACAAAGTCCCTTCCAACTCTGTTAATCTGTTAAATCATTAAAGTAGAACCACATTTATAAGCTCCTGCTCAAGCAGTTTAATACCTCTTTTCAGGCTAAAAAGAAAGCTAGGAAGAAAAACACATCCCCTTTTAATGAAAAACAAGGACATGTTGTGCTTATAAATTGTGCGAGGTGCAAAGCAATACTTCCATATTATTTCTGAAGGCTACAGAACCCTTGGGGAACAGTTGTGATTTCAACAAACTCAGGTCCAGTGTAATTATTTTACGATCCGATCAACTATGATTCATTTATATGTTTATTTATTCATTATCCGAAGATTATCTTTGAGGCCACCGGGATACATTACACCTTTTACCTTTATTTATTTTTGATTATTTATTATTTCAATAAATTCCCTTCGTTTTCAACGTATGACAAAACAACACAAAACTGGAAAATTTTCACAGGAGTTGAGCTAGCTTTCTTTGCTGAACGTTTACTCAACCTAGCCTGTCAATTTTCCCAGGTCAGGAGCTAAACAGAAGGACACGTCAAAAACAGATGCTCTCCTTCCCAAATCCCCAACTAAAATCAAAGAAAATTGCAAAAAATAAAAAAAAATCCAAAGCACGTGAAGGCAAGACAAGAAACAATGGATGGAAATTAATCAAGGAGAGAAGCAACCTGGAATTAAGGAGAAACTTCCTAGAAGACCTTCAAGGTCCCTTCCAACTCTGTTATTCTACTATTCTATTCTCCAAAGTAACTGAGGGCAGCAAAAGAAAGAACAGATGGAAGACCATCAAAGAGAGATCCAACCTAGAACTAAGGATAATTTGCATAACAGTAAGAACAATTAATCTGTGGAATGGCTTGCCACCAGAAGCTGTAGGTGCTCCAACAATAAAAGTTTTTAAGAAGAGATTGGACAACCATTTATTTGGAATGGTATAGGGCCGTGATGGCGAACCTATGGCACACATGCCACAGGTGGCACGCAAAGCCCTCTCTGCGGGCACGTGAGCCGTTGCCCAGATCAGCTCCACCGTGCATGCACGCGTGCCTCCCACCGGCCAGCTGATTTTTGGGTATCTGCCGCGCATGGGCGGAGGACGGGACGCATGCGGGAAAGCCTCTGGAGCCTGGGGAGGGCAAAAAGAGTCCCTCGGGAGTTGGGCGGCATAGAAATCTATCAAATAAATAAATCTATCAAATAAAAACGGGCCTCCCAGAAGTTCCATAAGTCCAGAAAGAGGCCCACTTCCGGCCTCCGGAGGGTCTCTGGAGCCTGGGGGAGGCTGTTTTCGCCTTCCTGGAGGCTCAAGGAAAGCCTCCAGAGCCTGGGGAGGACCAAAAACAGGCCTCCCGGAAGTTCTGAATTTTTGAATCCCACCACTGGTCATGCGTGCATGCACGGGGGCAGGGCGGGGGGCACGGGGGATCGCACGTGCATGCATGG
>QLTV01001681.1:921170-936091 GCA_003457575.1 Thermophis baileyi
TAGATAGATGATAGATAGATAGATGATAGATAGATAGATAGATAGATAGATAGATAGATAGATAGATAGATAGATAGATAGATAGATAGATAGATAGATAGATAGATAGATAGATGATAGAGTTGATAGATAGATGATGGATGGATGGATAGATGGGTAGATGGGCAGAGAGATGGGTAGATGGATAGATAGACAGACAGGCAGACAGGCAGACAGACAGACAGATGGATAGATTAGATTAGATTAGATTAGATTAGATTAGATTAGATAGATAGATAGATAGATAGATAGATAGATAGATAGATAGATAGTAGATAGATAGATAGATAGATTGATTGATTGATTGATTGATTGATTGATTCTGCATCCCTGAATCTGATTGGACCTACGACTTCTTGGCACATTTCCTCTTGCTAAGAACAGCCTAAAGGCCTTTGAAGGCCGTGAACGACTAAAAATATCCCTGGTTTTTCCAAGCCGATCATTAATTCTGACCTTTCCCTTCTCTCTCCCTGCCCTCCCGCGAATGCACTTTGTCTGCCTTGCAAGACTGCCAAAGTGTGTGTGTTTGGGGGGGGTGGAAACGGGACATACAACCACACACAGCCGATCAAACTCAACGGGCCCCAATTAGAGCAAGCTGCGGAAGACGCATCCATCAACACGACCTAAAAGGTCCCTCTCTCCTCCTTTTCTAACGAAAGTGAAGCTGGGTGGAAGAAAATTAAACCTGGCCAGCTCCAAAGCACATCGCTAAAAAATAAATGGGGGGGGGAACCTCCAGGCAACATTTACTTGATTGGAATAAATGATTGTGATCACTGAGCTCCCTTCCAGTTCTGTGATTCTGCATGCAGACTTGATAAAAAGCACCATTTTCTTACAACAAGAGCGGCAGAGGTGAGAAACACGCCTTTTAAGGCTGTGATCGCCTTAAAAACATGGTTTGGGTGCCAATCCTGCACAGCAGGGATTAGTAACGTACTACAGGGAGATGTAATGAATGTACAAATATCACTGCGGTACTTTTGAAAGGCCCATATATGATCCCCCCCCCCATGAAGAAGCAATACACTCCCATCTTAGGAAGGAATAAAAATTTAGCAGAATGCAACTGTGCACCATGAGATAAAAGAAATATAACAACAGGTACTTAAAAATACTGTGTTTCCCTGAGAATAAAACCTACCCCGAAAATAAGCCCCAGCGTGGTTATATTGTGCCTAATATAAGCCCTACCCAAAAAATAAGCCCTGGTGAAGGGGGTGGGTGTGGCCAGCATAGGAGGCATCGAGCACGTGTGGGACGATGGTGTCTGGCAGCAGCCACAGCCCACACAGCACAGGTGAGTTGAGTACCTGTGCAAGCAGCAGGTGGAAGCAGAGGGGGGGAGGCAGGCAATAGCAACAGCAATAGCAGTTAGACTTATATACCGCTTCATAGTGCTTTACAGCCCTCTCTAAGCAGTTCACAGAGTCAGCCTATTGCCCCCAACAATCTGGGTCCTCATTTTACCCACCTCGGAAGGATGGAAGGCTGAGTCAACCTTGAGCCGGTGAGATTTGAACCGCCGAACTGCAGTTAGCAGTCAGCTGAAGTAGACTGCAGTACTGCACTCTAACCACTGCGCCACCTCGGCGATCTGGACATGCTGTGCGGGCCATGGGAAAGCTGAGCATCGGTGGGCTGGAGTGGCAGGCGGACGCGGGAGGCTCGTCGTCGCGCGGCAACACCGGCAGCACGCAGAGGCATAGGTGGGGTGGCAGGCAATCTGGACGCGACGTGTGGGCCACAGAAAAGCTGAGTGGCGGTGGGACAGAGGGGTGGCCAGCCGTGGGAGGCTCATCTTCGTGTCTCTCATCTTGCCTGCAGCCCACGCAGCGCATCTGGATTGCCTACCTTCCGCTCCGTGCCTTCCACTCTGCGCAGCCCCAGAGTACACCAACCAAGGGACTGGCGGGCTGCAGCTGCTTCCGGACACCGTCGGTCCCCACGCACTTGCCAGCTCTTGTGTGTGCATCAGGGGGTGGGGTGCCCAGCCGGGCTGATCCCCCTGAAAATTGTGTTTCCCTGAAAATAAGCCCTAGTGCTTATTTTGGGGCCCGAAAGAAAATAAGACCGGGTCTTATTTTGGGGGGAAACACGGGGTAGATAGGAAGTTATGAGATTTGCCAACGACAAGCAGCAGATAGTTGTAATTGGAGACTACCTGTATGTGCCTAACTTAAAAGCTAGGAGAACTTCTTAGAATCTCCCAACGACTTCTTTTTTACAAATCCCTTGGAGTACTACGCATTTCCAGATGCCATCTGCTGAGCAATAAAAATGAAGAAGTAAATACACACACACACACATCTCACACACACACATCTCTCTCTCACACACACACACACTCTCTCTCTCTCACACACACACACACACACACACACACACACACACGGTTCACTGCAAATTCAGACGATTGTGCTTCAGAACGCCTGTTCATTTATGCTGGCAGCCATTGTTTTGATCCCCATAAATTATTTGTTTAAACACATCACCGTTCTATACATTTTCCAGAGAGAGAGAAAATAATTGCTAACTTACTTTTCAAGGACGTTCCTCTGGTGACTATTTCTTTCAGCGCGTTTCAGCAAATCGAGGTTTGGATTTCAACCAAAGCATCCATCCAAGATTTCTGAAATAAAAATAATGCAATTTTTTTTTAAAAAAAAAGAAAAAAGAAAGAAAAGCCAGCTATAACTATCCAGTGATAGATAACCACATCTCCCATTTATACAAATATCTTTGGTGTAAGTTTCTTGTTAAAAAGGTTAAAGGAACAAAGATTACAAATACATTTCTTTGGAATACAGGTCATCCTTGTTCATTTAGTGACCATTCAAAGTTACAACGGCACTGGAAAAAAGTGACTTATGACCATTTTTCACATTTACGACCGTTGTAGCATCCCCATGGTCACGTGATCAAAATTCAGAGGCTTGGCAACTGGCATGTACTTATGACAGTTGCAGTGTCCCGGGGTCACGTGGTCCCTTTTGTGACCTTCTGCCAAGCAAAGTCAACGGGGAAAGCCAGATTCACTTAATAACCTTGTGTTACTTAACAACTGCAACCATTCACTTACTGTAACAACTGTGGCATCGTAAAACGAAGCAAAACTCACTTTAGAAATATTTCACTTAGCAACAGAAATTTCGGGCGTTACACAAAAACTAACGAATGCGGTCATAAGGCCATTTAAAAAAAAAGAATTAAAAAATCTTGCTTATTTCCTGTGATTTTTTTTATAAAGTGTGTCTCAGGAGGGTTTGTTTTGTTTTGTTTTGTTTTTGGTGGCTGTTTTCTACAATATGAATAAATGCCCCTTTGGGTCAATAAAATGCAAGGATTTTATGGTGAAATGCCTTTGCTAAGGTGTCTACCGTCCATTTTCAGCAGAATAGAGAGTGACCAAGCGTAACGGAAACCTGGATTAATTTCAAACTCATCACGTAATTGTGTGATATTTCCCACGAGGTTCCCAAAACAGGTTGCAGGTACGATGAGGCATGAATTCCGTATTTATTGGGGGGGAGGGGGGAACCCACCAGAGCCAAAGCAAACACACCAACAACTCCCTTTCAGCATTCTCACGATGGGAATAAAATTAACTTCCCAGTTCTCTGGTTTTAATTTTTTTTTCCCCTTTCTCTTCTCTTCCCCAAGCTGAGTAATTGCATTTCCTGCACTGTGACAATTCCACATAAACCCTGCAGCCATAAATAGATTTTTTTGGGGGGGAATCACCTCCGATCTACCTTGATCTAAAGTCGGGCAAATCGAGATGCAAATTACATAAGGGCTTTTTTTTTTTTTTGATAAACAAATTAGGCCATGCTGGATCACCTTTCAAGTATCGTGACAATGTTTGCCAGTAGAGAAGAGAATATAATTAAACTCTGGGGTGGGATGGCGGAAGGCAATATTACAAGCTAATGCCCCAGGCTTTTCTTCACTTTTCTTACACTCATCTTGGCAATCATTCATTTATGATAAATTCCTTAAACCCCAACGAGTTTCATATACCAAAGCTGAAAAAATTCTGCTTAAATGTATTTATAGATGACCAAGGTTTATTACTGGGGGGAAAGGATATCACAGGTTTCATTGATTAAATTCTAATAACCCTCGACTTACAACAGTTCATTTAGGGACCGTTCAAAGTTACAACGGCATTGAAAAATGGGACTAACGACCATTTTTCACAGTTATCCCCACGGTGCACATCCCCACGGTCATGTGATCAAAATTCAGAGGCTTGGCAACTGGCATGTACTTATGACGGTTGCAGTGTCTCAACATCAACTCTGCAACCTTCTGACAAGCAATGTCAATAGGGAAGCCAGATTCACTTAACAACCAGGTTACTAACTGATCACACTTGGAATCACACATTCAGTTTTGGTCGCCACGATGTAAAAAAGATGTGGAGACTCTAGAAAGAGTGCAGAGAAGAGCAACAAAGATGATTAGGGGACTGGAGGATAAAACATACAAAGAACGGTTGCTGGAATTGGGTATGTCTAGTTTAATGAAAAGAAGAACCAGGGGGCACATGATAGCAGTGTTCCGATATCTCAGGGGCTGCCATAAAGAAGGGGGGGGCAACCTATCCTCCAAAGCACCTGAGGGTAGAACAAGAAGCAATGGGTGGAAACTAATCAAGGAGAGAAGCAACTTAGAACTAAGGAGAAATTTCCTGACAGTGAGAACAATGAATCAGTGGAACAACTTGCCTCCAGAAGTTGTGAATGCTCCAACACTGGTTTTTAAGAAGAGATTGTCTGAAGTGGTGTAGGGTTTCCTGCCTAAGCAGCGGGTTGGACTAGAAGACCTCCAAGGTCCCTTCCAACTCTGTTATTCTATTCTATTCTAACTGCAGTGATTCACTTAACAATGGTGGCAAGAAAAGTCGTAAAACGGGGCAAAGCTCACTTAAATGTCTCATTTAACCACAGAAATGTTGGGCTCCATTGTGGTCGTAAGCTGAGGACTTAAGTTTAGTGCTCTTCAGAGGGATGGAAAAGTCATTTCAACGCCGTCCCTTCCTACAAAATGAACATACGTGAGCCAAGCTACTTGCTAAAAATAACCAAGGGCGGTCTCAACTTTAAAGTACTATTCATTCCTTCCTCAATTAAAATTACTTCATTAATATTGCATAAATAAATTGACAATTATTCCAATCCGAGAGCATGTGCCTTCCCCAAAGGGGTGGCATTTATAGCAAAATATATCGGTGACTACATGCGGATTGTACAGAAAAGATATATTCAATGTTAGTAACAACCAGATTTTAATACAGCTTACGACCAACAACTGAGGACCAGAATTTCCGTTGCTAAGCAAGGCGGCTCTTAAGTGAGTTATCCCCGATTGCATGACAACCTTTTGCTACAACCGTTAAACGAATCACTGCAGGCGTGAAATGAATAATACGGTCGTTAAGTGAATCTGACTTTCCCCATTGATTTGGCATGTTGGAAGCCAGCTGGGAAGGTTGCAAAGGAAGATCACATGATCTCAGGATACTACAATGGCATCATAAAATGCATGCCAGTTCCCAAGCGCCCGAATTTTGATGGTCACTCTGCAAGTGAACATATTTAATACTCCTTCCTCCTTCTATTTTCCCCACAACAACAACCTTAGTTGAGCAAAGAGGGAGTGATTGGCCCAAAGTCACCCGACTGGCTTGCATGCCTAAGGCGGGACTAGAACTCCCAGTCTCCTGGTGATTCGCCCAAAGTCACCCAGGCAACTATCATGCCTGAGACGGGACTAGAATTCACTGTCTCCTGGTGACTGGCCTAAAGTCACCCAAGTGACTTTCATGCTTAAGGTGGGACTAGAACTCACAGTCTCCAGGTTATTGGCCCAAAGTCACCCATTCGACCTTTATGCCTGAGACGAGACTAGAATTCATTGTCTCCTGGTGACTGGCCTAAAGTCACCCAAGTGACTTTCATGCTTACGGTGGACCTAGAACTCACAGTCTCCAGGTGATTGGCCCAAAGACACCCAGCAGGCTTTCATACCTAAGTCAGGACTAGAACTCACAATCCCCTGGTTAGTAGCCTTAACCATTAGATCAAACTGGCTTTACGTGATCCTAGGACTCTATAACCATCCTAAACAAATACCAGGCGCCTGAATTGTGATCACATGACACCATGGGGAGGCTGCAACAGTTGTAAATGTGGGGTCCAGCTGTAACACTTGTTTCATTGCCGTTGTAACTTCGGACAGTCACTAAACGAACGTTTGCAAGTCGAGAACCAAACCACTCGTTTAGCGACCTTTCCGAAATGTTTGCTGATCGAAAAAAACAAGAATGTAAAAGCATTTGCTTTAGGTTTCGTAAGTCAAAGGACAAAGAGTTGGCGATAATTAATAGCGGTGCTAATTTTACGATCTATACACAGCTTGTGTGTGGCACAACATCCCATTATTGTAGCCTTTCTTGTCCTCCAGACCCATTCAGCGGTTAATCAGTAACTTGTCCCATTTCTCTTAGGAATAAAATTCCAGGAAACAGGCTAGGGAATTAAGGCAGTGGCTCTTTTATTGCCATACTAATTAAATGTAATTAAATTAATGGCAGGCTGGAATGGAAAGTATTTTAAGGAAATCAAAAAGTATTTGCTTTACATTCATCCAGAACACAGCAACTACATCCTAGCAGAATTTAGTATAAATACTTCGTTGCTGGCTGAATTTGTGACGGATGCCCAATTAAGTTTGTCAGGTTTTATTAGTAGGTATATGACTAATGAACAATTGGGTTAATTTAAACTGCCAATATTCAAAAAAGAAAAGGGAACTTTTAAAAAAAAGAAAAACCTTCCTTTTGCTACTCTGTGCTAACATGTATAAACTTTACTTAAAAACAGTGCTGTTCATTGGAAGCCTCCGCGTTTTTTAAATGTTTAGAAATCTGTTAGATGTATACTGTTGAACACCGGGGAAATAGATTGCGTTCCTGATCCCTGAATGTGTATTGATCCCTTTTTCCAATGCTCTAAAGGGATTTGGGGGTTTTATGAGCTTGTGGACATCACTTTGACAAATGTCTTTGAGAAATAAATAGCAAGCTACTTTCAAAATCTTGCCAAGAAAAATATAAGGACTATTCCTGGCGGTCCCCAGGAGTTAACATGGATTGAGAATACAGAATAACAGAGGTGGAAGGGACCTTGGAGGTCTTCTAGTCCAACCCACTGCTCAGGCAGGAGACCTTATTCTGTACCATTTCAGACAAATGGCTGTCCAATCTCTCTTTGAAAGCCTCCAGTGATGGAGCACCCACAACTTCTGGAGGCAAGCCGTTCCACTGGTTAATTGTTCTCACTGTCAGGAAATTTCTCCTTATTTCTAGGCTGGCTCTCTCTTTAATGATGTAAAGAGAAGATGCTAGGGAATAATGTTCTCAAAATAAATAGCAAGTTTTCCAAAGTATGTCAAATGTTTGGAGTCAGGATTTCCACCAGCGTCATGCTATAGAATTTGCTTCCTATTCAAGCAAGGTCATACCATTTCTTTTTTTAATCTTTCTAACCATTTGTTAGGCGAAGGAGAACACGAATACAATGTAGTTCATGAGTAAGTAAATACAGGCTGCCCTTGACCTACGACCGCAACTGAGCCCAAAATTTCTGCTAAGCGAGACAGTTGTTATGTGAATTTTGTCCCATTTTACCACCTTTCTTGCCACGGTTGTTAAGTGAATCACTGCAGTTGTTAAGTTAGGAACACGGTTGTGAAGTGAATCTGGCTTCCCCATTGACTTTGCTTGTCAGAAAGTTGCAAAAGGGGATCATGTGACCCAGGGACACTACAACAGACATAAATACTAGTCAGTTGCCAAGCGACTGAATTTTGATCTTGTGATATTGGGATGCTGGAATGGTCGTAAGTATGAAAAATTGTCACATTTTTCAGTGCTGTTGTAACTTTGAACAGTCACTAAATCATCATCATCTTTTAACGACCCCTTAATCCCTTGCAGGGTGGAGTCTGGGCAACTGAATGGATGCCCTTCCTGTTTACTGGCCGGATGCCCTTCCTGTTGCCAATGCCGAGTTTTGTTCATTCAGCAGATATATTCTCAGTGTGCCCAGAGAGAGAAATATCTGAGGATCGAACTCACAGCCTCCTGATTGTGAGGCAAGAGCTCCACCTCTAGGCCACCGCACCACTCCTTTTGAATAGTCACTAAATGAACTGTTGTAAATCAAGGATTACCTCGACTACGTGCTCTCCCCCTGTTCTTTCATTTAAGGTGTCCTGTTTGGTAGGTGAGACTAGAACTGATCCCTCTCTGCTTCTAGCCCAACACTTAAATCCCTGCGCCACACTGCTTAAGTCTTCAATTTTTTTTTAGAAAAGCCAGATAACATGAGTAGAAGAACAGATTAAGCCAGGTAATAGCAATTCTAATCCACGCTTATTTACGCCTTCTCAAAGAACACAAATTATGTCAAGGTATTCCCCAGCCTCCTAAAATAGCGACTATAATCAGTCAGGGATTAGAGTCAGAAACTCAAAATTGCTCGCAATAAATAGAATCAGATGGAAGACGGGCAAAAGCAGAGCTGAGTAATCAGACCCAACCAGCAACCTAGAAAAAGGGAAATGTAGAATTTATTATCTGAAGCAATAATTCATAGGCCCCAAGTAGAGAAGAACAGATACCGCAAGCACAAATTGCTGAACGACATTTAATGCAAGTATAACATGGAGATACTCGGGGTCTCTCTGCTATACGTCTTCTAGAATAGCTGCCTCTGAGCAATTTATGTTACTCTCTGCTCTGTAGCCCATCTTCCTACGAAATAATACAGTTTTCGGCGCCAATATTATTAAGAAGCAGGAGATTAATAATAACACAATTAAATGCTGCCACGTGTTTTAAGGCAACCCACTGGAGACGGATTACAGAAAAGAGCCGAGAAGATGACTAGGAATGTAAACTAAGAGTACAATTTAAGGTGAACACAAGCAATGATACTCTGTCTGGAAACGGCCTTTTAGAGACAGGACTCTCCCAGGAAAACTGTATTGTCGAGAGCAGAAATTGCACGAAACCAGCTCAGCATGGAGAGATGGTGGGTTATGTAGACACGTTCACACTTTCATCCCGGCCTCCTCTGTTTATCTCCGTTAGCATCATCAGCCTACTGTCTTGGTTACAATATACTGTTCTTCATTATTTCCCTACCTACTTTTGAATATTTGATAAGCTTTTTCCCCAAAGACCGAACATTTACATTCTGTGAATTTTTAAAAACTTGCTCCAGAAATCTCTTTCCTGCAATCATACAGATGGTAGAACACTATTATCTCGTGCGGCTAATGGGCGCCTGAAGCCAAGCTAAAACTATTCCGCCTATGAATAGAATATCCAACATGTCCAAGAAGAAGAGATTGGACAACCATTTGTCTGAAATGGTATAGGGTTTCCTGCCGGAGCAGGAGGTTGGACTACAAGATTTCCAAGGTCCCTTCCAACTCTATTATTCTGTTCTGTTCTGTTCTGTTCTGTTCTGTTCTGTTCTGTTCTGTTCTGTTCTGTTCTTTGTGGGACTTATTCAAGAGATATTCAAGTTATTCAAGGTCTGGTCCATTTTGAACCATTTGGTCAACCTCACATTGACCGGAAAATGTAAAGTTACTGGCAAAGGAGATCGAGAAGATGGGTTAGGGTTCACAGCAGTAGTGGGTTCTAAAACCTGTTGCTACCGGTTCGCACGCACGCACAATGGGCGGAGCCTCCCACCGCTACCAGTTCACAGAACCGGGCTGAACCGGGAGCAACCCACCGCTGGTTCACAGCTGTTTTGGAGACTGGAGGCTAAAACATATGAAGAACAGTTGCAGGAATTGGGTAGGTGCAGTTTAATGAAAAGAAGGACTAGGGTGACATGATAACAGTCTTCCAATATTTGAGGGGCTGCCTCAAAGAAGAGGGAGTCAAGCTATTCTCCAAAGCACCTGAAGGCAGGACAAGAAGCAACGGATGGAAACTAATCAAGGAGAGAAGCAACCTAGAATGAAGGAGAAATTTCCTGACAGTGAGGACAATTAATCAGTGGAACAACTTGCCTCCAAAAGTTGTGGGAGCTCCATCATTGGAGGTTTTTTTTTTACAAGAGATTGGACAAACATTTGTCCAGAATGGGAGAGAATCTCCTGCTTGAGCAAGGGGTTGGACTAGAAGACCTCCAAGGTCCCTTCCAACTCTGTTATTCTGTTATTCAGATTTTCACTTAAAGTCTATAGGGAGATCTCAAACATGCAGTGATCTAAAAATATTTCTTAGCTAGAGAATGGACAAAAAGTTCCAAAACGAAGGGATCTAAACGAAACGTTTAGAAGCTGTTACTCTTGGTGAAGAATATTTCACAAATATATTATCCAACAAAGAATGGATTGAAGGGGTGTCCAGATTTGCGAACTGCCGTATTTATACTTTTCTTATGTTGAATCTGTAAACAATGATTGCACACACAAGAAAATAAGGATTCAATTCTGCATAAACAGGTTATAATGTATTTAACTCACCTCTGTAAAGGGGTTGTTTCCACTACAGGTAGTCCTCGAAACGAATCCAGGAGAGAAGCAGCCTGGAACTAAGGAGAAATTTCCTGACAGTTAGAATTCTAATTAACCTGTGGAACGACTTGCCTCCAGAAGTTGTGGGTGCTCCAACAATGGAGGTTTTCAAGAAAAGACCAGACAGTCATTTTTCCGGAATCATATAGATCTCCTGTTTCAGCAGGGGGTTGAGCTAGAAGAGCTCCAAGGTCCCTCCCAACTCAGAATCAGAATACAGCTGGAAGGGACCTTGGAGGTCTTAGTCCAGCCCCCTGCTCAAACAGGAGACCCTATACCTTTCAGACAAGTGACTGTCCAGTCTCTTCTTAAAAACCTCCAGTGATGGTGCTCCCACAACTTCTGGAGGCAAGTCGTTCCACTGGTTAATTGTCCTCACTGCTAGGAAGTTTCTCCTTAATTCCAGGTTAGCAATAGCACTATAGCAATAGCACTTAGACTTATATACCGCTTCATAGTGCTTTACAGCCCTCTCTAAGCGGTTCACAGAGTCAGCCTCTTGCCCCCAACAATCTGGGTCCTCATTTTACCCACCTCGGAAGGATGGAAGGCTGGAAGGCCCTTGAGCCGGTGAGATTTGAACCGCCGAACTGCAGCTAGCAGTCAGCTGAAGTAGCCTGCAGTACTGCACTCTAACCACTGCGCCACCTCGGCTCTTGCAGGTTGCTTCTCTTGTTGATTAGTTTCCACCCATTGCTTCTTGTCCTGCCTTCTGGTGCTTTGGAAAATAAATTGACCCCCTCTTCTTTGTGGCAGCCCCTCAAATACTGGAATACTGCTATCATGTCCCCGTCCCCCCCGTTATTTTGTTATTCTCTAATGCATAGAGAATACTTTGAATAGGCTTCTGACTGGATAAGTGACAGGGGGAAAAAATATCCAATAGCCTTGTTGAATGGCCTGATCAGGGCCAGCTACACTGGGTTAAGGTCACAAGTCGTGGTATCTAGAGAGCAACTGACTCAGGTTGTCTTTAAACTTTTTTTTCTGCCTAGCTTCTTTGCTGGACCTGCCAGAATCTGGCCAGTGAATCTATTTATACTTGTATGAAACCTGATCTGAATTTATGAATTCAAGATAAATCTAACGTATTTCCTTCAACCTTAAAACCTTCTTTTTGTTGGCAAGGCCTGGAGTTCATTCAGCCTGTTCTGGATAGAATTACATCGTCTGAAATAACCGTTGTGTATTTCTCTTGTTGCTGCCTCTGAATGACAAGACTGCAACAATATCAAGGAATGTATTTGCACAAAAAATGTCATCTACAAGTCTATAGAGATTCTCCATCATCCAGGTCCTGGTTGTCCCAAAGGTGCTTTTTCAGGAAGCAACTGGACTTTCTTGTTTTTTTTCTTCTGAAGACGTTTTGCTTCTCATCCAAGAAGCTTCTTCAGCTCTGACTTCTTGAAATTCCCCACCATCCAGCCAGAGCTGAAGAAGCTTCTTGGATGAAAAGTGAAACCTCTTCAAAAGAAAAAAAACAAGAAAGTCCAGTTGCCTCCTGAAAAAGCACCTTTGGGACATGTCACCTACAAACAGTTGTTAAGCGAAGCTGGCTTCCCCATGGACTTTGCTTGTCAGAAGGTCGCAAAAGGGGATCACTTGACCCAGGGGACACTGCAACCGTCATAAATATGAGTCAGTTGCCAAGCATCTGAATTTTGATCATGTGACCATGGAGATGCTACAACGGTCGTAAGTGTGAAAATTGGCCATAAGTCACTTTTTTCAGTGGCGTTGTATGTTTGGTCACTAAATTAACTGTTGTAAATTGAGGACTATCTGTATCCCTTGTCTGTCTGTCTGTCTGTCTGTCTGTCTGTCTCTCTGTCTGTCTACACAGGAAGTCCTTGACTTACAACAGTTCATTTAGTGACCGTTTAAAGTTACAACATCTAACATAATATATTGAAAAGAGAATAAAAGGGAATGTAATGAGAGAAAATTGTAAAAAAGCATAAGAAAAAGGTGTAAAACCAGACAACACACTGCTGATGGGAAAAGAATGTTTTTTATGTATGTATAATGGAAAAAATAAAAAAAACTATATTATAAAAAAAAATAGTTACATCGGTGAAAAAAGTGACTTATGACCGTTTTTCACACTTACGACCATTGCAGCATCCCCAGAGTCACATGATCAAAATTCGTCCGCTTGGCAACTGACTCATGTTTATGACGGTCACAGTGTCCCGGGGTCACGTGATCCCCTTTTACGACCTTCTGGCAAGCAAAGTCAATGGGGAAGCCAGATTCACTTAGCAACCGTGTTACTCACTTAGCAAGTGATTCTCTTTACAGCTGTGGCAAGAAAGGTGGTAAAATGGGACAAAACTCACCTAACAAATGTCTCACTTAGCAACAGAAATTGTGGTCATAAGCTGAGCACTCTCTGTACCAGAAGTCTTCTCCCTACAGACCTACAACTCAGAGCTTTATAAGGCTGCAAAATTTGCCAGCTGAGCCCGTCTCAAATCTTTCCAACTCTCTGCAGGGACTTGTCCAGGCAGTTTCCAAGAATTGAACAGAATTGAAGAAAAATGATATGAGTGAGAGATGAGACTGGCTCATATGATCTAGGCTGATTCATGTTATATTTTGGTTGGATATTTTGAAAACTGTAAGTGGGGTGCAGTAAAGATAATTGCAATCTAAAGAATTGAATTTGCTGTTGAATTGAAATTTTATTCTAATAAATTAGAAACTTTATATGCAATAATTGTTCGGTGCAGAAAAGAGTTATTCCCAAGCCACCATCTTAGATTATAGATGAAAGCACTCACTCCTTGTTTATAAAGTGGCACTCAATCAGTTGAACAGTAAGACTAATTGACATTAATTTAGGTAATCATGGTTTAATGATTTACCTAAACGTCAGATTGCGTGATTTTTTCCCCTATGTAGTGCGACATGCTTTCTCGTTCTCTTTTTCGTTGCTTTTTGCACAAATATATAAATATCAATATATGCACGGTTTTACACAAAATAAATATAAATAAAAAATACCTTGAAAAAATAAAGGTAGCTAACAGTCTAACATGAGGTTACTCTAATTTGTGAAGATGATTATCATGATGCTCTAAGTTATACTGCATTTCTTGTATGTTCCACTAACAAGTGTGGCCAAAAATGAGGCGCAGAAATGTTGGCCTCAACCGTCGTCGTAAGTCGAGGACGTATCTGTATTTGTGCTGCTATAATGAAACACAAATAAGATATAATAACCAAAAGACTGTTGGACAAAGGAAATTCGTAAGGAAACATTTGTCTCAAATCTTACAGCAAACGAGATGAAAAAATAATTTGAAAGTAGTATACATAATAATTAATCATATTTTTAAAAGGTTGTCTCATACGATCTTCTTGTGCTATTTCAGAAATGCCTCAGAAAAGATAATTTAGCATGAAAGATAGTTTAAAAACCCATTAGATATAATGAATAAACCAGCGCTATCCCCAAATAATAATATTTCAAAATAGGGCTCACCACTAATTAAATAGAAAGCAGAAGCAAATAGCTGGATCTAACTGTAACGGAAGCCGAATTAAGTCCCCGTCCCAAGATAATCTAAAATCTGTTTGTTTTCTCACTGATAAAGAAGATACAGTCCCTCTCCAGCACTGCAAATTATAGATAGATAGATATATAGAAAATATCATTTAATAACTAGTCTAATCTCCGATTTTGTCTGTCGAGATTTTGATCCCCATTTAATAATCAATTGTTCCCAATCCTTCCTCCCTTTCAAGTCTTAAGAGATCAAATGCGGTCAAATCCACCAGTTCCATTTACATCTAATTGAGAGAAAAGCTACTTAGAAATCCTTTTGGAATTAAAAAGATACGATCGTCTCTCGTCGGGGTGTGTTATTTTTTTTTGCGGCAAAAATCCTGCTGTGTATCAAATGGAAGAGGCATTCAGATAACTTTTGTGCATGGAGAATAGGCTTATTGCGGGAATAAGGTTAATAAACCAATCTGAATCCATCTGACATCATGTTGTGCTTTGCACTTACTTAATTCCCCTTCTGTTACCCAGCCTCTCCATCACAGAAGTGGATACAGAAATCTATAACAGTGAAAATGCTACCTGTCCTTGGAGCACAAATCTGAAATCCACCACCTGCTGCCATCCAACTGGGAATCTAGCTTTACATAGGTAGCCAGGTAGACAGAGGGCTAGAGTGGGTGGATGGATGGATGGATGGATGGATGGATGGATGGATGGATGGATGGATGGATGGATGGATGGATGGATGGATGGA
>QLTV01001681.1:936312-947035 GCA_003457575.1 Thermophis baileyi
GTAGATAGATAGATAGATAGATAGATAGATAGATAGATAGATAGATAGATAGATAGATAGACGATAGATGGGTGGATGGGTGGATGGGTGGATGAATGGATGGCCAGATAGATGGATAGAGAAAAGAAAAAGACAGGCAGGCAGGCAGGCAGGCAGGCAGGCAGGCAGGCAGGCAGGCAGGCAGGCAGACAGGCAGAGATGGATGAGAGATAGATGGATGAGAGAGAGATGGCTGAGAGAGAGATGAGAGAGAGATATAGATAGAAGAGAGAAAGAGATGGATGATAGATGATAGATGGATAGAGATAGATAGATAGATAGATAGATAGATAGATAGATAGATAGATAGATAGACAGACAGACAGACAGACAGACAGACAGACAGACGTAGGTAGGTAAGTAGGTAGGTAGGTAGGTAGACAGGTAGGTGGGCAGGTAGGTGGATAGGTGGATGGATGAATGGATGGCCAGAGAGATGGATAGAGAGAAGAAAAAGACAGAGAAAGAGAGATGAGAGATGAGAGATGAGCGATGAGAGAGAGAGAGAGAGAGAGAGAGAGAGAGAGAGAGAGACTGTAAGACTGGGTGACTTACAACATTAAAAACAATAAAACCAAGAGATCTATAAATTACTAACAACAGTAAAAATACAAATTTTAATTAAGATGGGGAGGGTGGGAACAGGCTGTGCAGGAAGGGGGAGGTGGGATCTGCTCTTCGCCCATCAACCACCTTCAGTGTGATACCTCCCCCGTTGGGTCCTCAAGCCATCTGGCAGAGCCAGTTCTTCAGGATCTTTTGGAAGGCCAAGAGGGTGGGAGCAGATCTCAGCTGGGGGATAAGATGTTCCAGAGGGCAGGAGCCATAGCAAAGAAGATTCTTCTCTTGGACCCCATCAGCTAGGGTTCCTTGACCAATGGGGTTCCGCTGTCAGCATGGGTGGGGTGGGCCAGTCCCATTGGGGTGAGATGGTTCCTCAGATAAGCTGGTCCCATGTCATGCAGGGCTTTAAAAGGTGACCACCACACCTTGAACTGATATTAGCACCATGGAGAGCTCCACACCAAGAGTTGTGGAGATTCAAAGGACTTGAACCTATTCTCCAATCAAACCGACCTACTGAAGCAAGAGTTTGGATAGATTTTTTTGATCTGGGACAAGGCTAGGAGGAAACTACCCTGTTTCCCCCCAAAATAAGACATCCCCTGATAATAAGCCCAATTGGGCTTTTGAGTGCATGGCAATAAGGCCAAGAGCTTATTTCAGGGTTCAAAAAAATATAAGACAGGGTCTTATTTTCGGGGAAACACGGTATTTGCATCTACTATGGATGAATTTTTAAAAAACCCAGTCCCAAATTAGCTTGACTAATCTTGACTTCAAGACAGAACACCAGTCTAACTAGAAGCTCCGGATAAAAAGGTCAATTCTCAATTTAATTCTGGAAAAAAAATAAAAAGATCTAAGCTTTCTTTCTCCTACTCTCCCACAGTGCCACGATATTTGAAAATTTAACGTTTCTCCTTTGAATAATATGCTTCTGTTATGGTTTGCAGTGACTCAGTGACACGTTCTCCTGTTTTATTTTTATTAGCCTGCTTACAGTGAAGACAGTCACACCTGAGATTGTTCTTCAGCTGTGCAAAAACGCGTGTGCATGTGAGTCACATCCACAGTAGAATGTCACACTGAGACAGAAGTGCCTCAAACCTTCAAAACCATCAAGGGGAGCATTAGAAGCAAACCACACCTTGTAAGTGATGGAACATCAGAGGCAGGAAATGCAGGGGGACAAAGGACATCTGATTAAAGCTAATCTGATTAAAGAAAAGGTACTTGTGAAAACTAGAGTGGTGATTGGATTCAGAGAATAGGTGAGGTGGATCAGAAAAGCTGCCTGCCACCCTTTCTTCTTTCATGTCCTTCAATTAATAATTTAGCCTTGAAATAACGTTTTTCATTTTCAACACATCCTTTTCATCTCAAACAATGCTTCCAGCCGACAGGAATGGATAGCAGTGAAGTTGGATGCTCTTTCAGGGTTTCCCCCCCCCCTTTTCTTTTTCTTCTTTACTTGTATTCTGCATGGGAAGGTTAATATATTGACATTCTCCTGCTTTAATAAAGTTTAAGGGCCTGCCATCTGTGTTTGTGTTTGAGGGTGGGGGGAGAGTGAGAGACAAAAAGAAAGAGAGAAACAGGGAGAAAGAGAAACAGAAAGAAAAAGAGCAAGAGAATGAACGAGAAAGAGAGAAAGAGAAATAGGAGATGGAGAAAGAGAAAGAGAAAAAGAAAGAGAGGGAAAGGGAAAAGAAAAGGAAAAGGAAAGGGAAAGGGAAAGGGAAAAGGAAAGGGAAAAGGGAAAGGAAAAGGAAATGGAAAAGGAAAAGGAAGGAAACAAATAAATGGAAGAAAAGGGGAAAAAGGAAAGACAAAGAACAAGAAAAGGGAAGGGAAGGGAAGGGAAAGGAAAGGAAAGGAAAGGAAAGGAAAGGTGAAGGAGGGAAGGTAGGAAGGAAGGCAGGAAGGAAGGAAGGAAGGAAAGAAGAAAAGAAAGAAAGAAAGAAAGAAAGAAAGAAAGAAAGAAAGAAAGAAAATACTCAAAACTACTAGGGATTGCAATGTATTTATAATTCACCCATGATATTTACTGCCCAGCATGGCATAATATTTGGAGTATAAAAATAGAAGCAGGAAGTTTGAGTCCTCTCAAGACTTTTATCTGGCTGTAATTATCATTAATTTAATGGAACTTATTTCTAAATGAACACACATTCGATTTCATTGTCAGTGTCAAATCCCTGCTAAGTCATCATCTCCTCCCCCCCTTCCCCCCAATTTGCTTGATCTTTAGCAATTAAAGGTGCTGGATTAGAAGCCCCAAAGAACACAAGTTTTAGTTGTGCCTTTGGCCCCAAATCCAACTGGATGACTTTGAGCCGGTCGCTCACTCTCAGCCCTAAGAAAAAAGCAATGGCAAGCCACTTCCTAAAAGTTTCCAAGAAACAGCGTGGAACTCAACCTTGCTAACTTACAAAATTCCCGGGACTCTATTAGCTGCATTGTATTGCCATTAACACCTCCCTTTTCATTTTTTTTTCCTGGAGGGATTACAGAATTATAGACAATTTTAGCATTCTTTAGCTATTCTTGTTAGGCACTTTACGATTTCACTGTTGCTTGCCTAACATTCAGTTTCCAAAAGTTCCAAATCACTTATAAAACTCCAAATAGGATTATTCTCAATTAAACTTTTAGACTTCTCAATTTGTCTCAGGTATACCTAGAATTTTGCGAGCCCTGTTTACAAAAGAAGACACTAGAACTTTTATAATATCTCTTTGTTTTAAACAGACTGAATACTGGAGGGGCCGTGTTTATTTATGCTAATCTTTCTCAGCCCTGGAGAGAACGTGAGATACCAATATAAAGAAACTGAAGCCCTTTTAATTATTCATATGACACAACTTCTTCACAAACAGTATTACCATCCCTGTGTTATCACAAGCTCTGAAGCATTAAAAATCGAAAAAAGGGGTATTCACAGCTGTGCAGGAAATAGTGGCTGTGTTTTCATTTTCTTTGAAGACCTCTTTTTGTTATATATGCTGGGAGAAGAACACAAAAGGAAGAGGAGGAGGAGGAGGAGGAGGAGGAGGAGGAGGAGAAGAAGAGGAGGAAGAGGAGGAAGAGGAGGAGGAAGAGGAGGAGGAGGAGGAGGAGGAAAAGGAGGAGAAGAAGAAGAAGGAGAAGGAGAAGGAGGAGGAGAAGGAGAAGAAGAAGGAGAAGGAGAAGGAGAAGGAGAAGGAGAAGGAGAAGGAGAAGGAGAAGGAGAAGGAGANAGAAGAAGAAGAAGAAGAAGAAGAAGAAGAAGAAGAAGAAGAAGAAGAAGAAGAAGAAGAAGAAGAAGAAGAAGAAGTCCAGAGAAGAAACTCTATGGGGTCTTGGCTTCTGATGCTAAAGGAAAGTCGTATATGTGGGTGCCCTCCAAGAAGAAGCAAGCACACACAACCCCAAGGGAATGGAGCAGGTCCCATTTTGCAAGCAAACACTACAGGTGTTTGTTGACTTACAACCACAATTGAGCCCAAAATTTCTGCTGCTAAGTGGGACAGTTGTGGAATCCATTTCTCTGTTTCCGTGTTTTTTTTTTAAAAATGGAACAGGTTCAGAGAATCGGGATAATCAACAGATTAGAAATCAAAAGCTCTGAAGGTCATACACGCATAAAAAGGTTTTTAAAAAGGGTCATCTGAATTTTCAATGACTCATTGGCTAATCACAAATCCAATCGGCCAAGAACTGAGGCCGAAACAAATATTTCTAACATGCAGATTGCTAAGACTTTTCATTTTTACTGCTTTTTCTGAAATGCGGTGCCCATAAAGATAAGGCAACCGGCAGAAATGCGGTAGGATACAATCGAATCCACGACAACCAATTTGCATAATTAGCATATCTAATATACATATGCCACTTATTAAACCACCCAGATTCGTAATAAATGCGGAAAGTTTAACCATTTGGCAACTAGAGTGCACGCACAAGACTCCAGCATAAAAAAAAGTACAGCCATTACATAGAACACAATTTTGAGAGTTAAAATGATGAAATGTACCACCATCGGTAACTTCGGCCAACATCTTAAGAATTTGAGAATTATATTTCCTGATCCAGTTGAATTACTTAAGCTCCATTTTGTTGGTCCTTGCCTTATGACGAGCTTAAGGTCCATTGACTTTAATGAAAATACTTGAAGGATGACTAAATCTGGTTTCTCACTAATAGTGGTTTAATGAGAGGGAAAGGGCTACAAACTACTTTAAAAGATATCATCAAGCAAATGGCCTTATTTTAATTGCGCAGTGGGAAAAGGTGAAGGGTCCCATCAATGAACACAGAAGAAGAAAATTAAAGAATGAGAATCATACAGAGCAGCAACGAAGGCTACCATACGAGGACAAATTACACATTGTAAAGATGGCTTGGAGGTGGGAGATACTACCAATGTAACCTACCGGATCTCCTGCATGGATTGCCCCTATGGCTATGTAGGACCGACGGGGAGGAAGCTAACCACCTATCAATATCCAGCTTGAGTATCCAAATAAAAGTCCGGGATCATTTCAATTCTGAAAAGCTTACTGTTTATTGAATACATAGCATGAGATAAAACTAACTCTGAATGTCTAAGGCACCAGTTCAGAGTATTAAACATTGGAGTTCCCAGCCCAACCCTCCCCCCAGACTTCCACGTAGACCAAGTAAACAAGTCCTCTTTGTTATGGGAACCATCTGCCTTCTTCTTTGCACCTGTTGATATCACCTTGAAAAGTTTCCAGACTCTCATCAGCTTCTGTGGAACTGCAAAAGTTTCGTTTCTCCAAACTAACCCGTTCGTAGTCAACACCTCCCCCCACCCATCACTCTACTGACAAGTTGAAATGAAGAGGCACATAGCTGCCCATGTTTTACTCTTGACACCACTGGATGGCAAGAACACAAGCGAGCGGTCAGACGAGGAGACCCAAAACTCATTGGTAGCCTCACGCTGCAGTGAAGAAGGACATGGATTTAATTTCATAACTACTAAGAAACATTGGTGGCGCAGTGGTTAGAGTGCAGTACTGCAGGCTACTTCTGCTGACTGCCAGCTGCCAACAATTTGGCAGTTCGAATCTCACCAGGCTCAAGGTTGACTCGGCCTTACATCCTTCCGAGGTCGGTAAAAATGAGGACCCAAATTGTTGGGGGCAATATTCTAACTCTGTAAACCACTTAGAGAGGGCTGTAAAGCACTGTGAAGCGGTATATAAGTCTAAGTGCTATTGCTACTAAGATTGTTGGACGAGCAGGCACAAAAACAGCCAGGGGAGTGATTGAAGCCTGGGAAACGACTCCCTGGTCAGTCAACAGGGGTGCTGATTTACCACCGGCCTATCAAGTACTTCGGATGCAAGAGCTTGGCAGCACGAGGAAACAAAAGCCAACGACTTAATAGCCAGCCATCAACACCCCAAACAACATCTAAAAAGCCACACACAATATAAATACTACACACGGAACAGCCCAAAGCACACACACTCTGCTGGAGAGAAGTTCTCCGAACATGGGCTCCAGCACGAATCCCAAAGCTCGGAAGACTAAACCTCTGGTCCCAGTGAGCGACTCAGACTGGATCCTGCAACATTATCCTACGTGGGACACGTAGATTCGCCTTCATTCGTGATGAATCTGTGTTGTCTCCATCTCAAACTGAAGTGCAAATGGTTCCTGCAGTCTGAATTTTTTTTCTGGAAATCCGTTCACACTACCTCACCATTTACGATGGAGAGTCAATGGCAATTTCCAGTTTCCCAAGATTTTAGCCCCCCAATAGGGCTGGGATTTCTAGCAACTACAATGACAATTTCAGTTTGTTGACTGTTAAAGAAACACAGGCTGTCCTCGGCTTACGGCAGTTCATTTAGTGACCATTCAACATTAAAACGGCACCGAGAAAAGTGACTTATGACCATTTTTCACACTTATGACCATTGCAGAATCCCCGTAGTCACATGATCAAATCTCAGACACTCAACTCATATTTATGACCATTGCAGTGTCCCAGGGTGATCCCATTTTGCGACCTTCTGACAAGCAAAGTCAATGGGGAAGCCAGATTCACTTAACAACCGGGTTACTGACTTAACAACTGCAGTGGTTTCACTTAACATCTGTGGCAAAAGAGGTTGTACAATGGGGCAAAACTCACTTAAGAACTGTCTCAAAATAGAAATTTTGGTCAGAAGTTGAGGGCTATCTGTACGTACATGATACAGTAAATCTTAGTTCAACAAACCATGGTTTAGCCAGTTTCTGATCCAACTAATAAAAACCATCCATGCTTTTGCACCTGTCTAAAATCCCAGCTTCCATTTTATGCCTGTGCACCGCTACAAAATATACATGTGTAAACTCCCGTTTGGATAGAACTGAAATTCTGCTTTAACAGACTTCATTTTTACAGTCGTTTTAAAGCACGGTGGCACTTCCAAGTCAAGTATAATATCTCTGGAATAAAGCTTTTAGCTGCTAAAGAAAATTGGCCTAATCACAATTTAAATCAGCCATGCCACGGTATGAAACCAGAGACTGTCTGGAACAATGGATGACTGGAATTCTGCCGTGGAAAACTGGACAAATGTGTCTAAGCAGAAAATGCAGTCCAAAATTTAAATAACTTAGAGGAAGGGATATCAAATAAAGCAAGAAATTTATGCTACTGGGGGAAAAAAAATCATTTAAACATACTTAGGGAGAGAGGTTACCAGATGTGGTATTCAGCCGGTTCGGACCAATTCGGGCGAACCGGTAGCGGCAACTGTGGGTGGGCCTGCCCACCTGCCCGGAGGTAATGCCATCCTATTTACCCACATTTTCGAGGCCGTATTTAGCCAAGTTTTGGAGGCCGGGCGCATGCCCGGAAGGCACGCATGTGCGAGCGAAGCGAGCAAGTGTGCGCACGTATGGTGAACCGGTGGCAAGAATATGTGAAACCTACCGGTAGAGATTATCAATTAACAGTGGTGGGGAATACACGATTTAAACTCTATAGTCTCTCTAATAGACAAGTAGTCCTTGACTTACAACAACACCTCCTTCTCCGCTTTCTCCTCCTCCTCCTCTTCCTTCTCCTCCTCATGACAAAGTTACAATGGCAATGGAAAAAGTGACTTACGATCGTTTTTCACACTTACGACTGGTCACCTGATCAAACTTCGGATGCTTGGCAACTGACTCATATTTATGACGATTCATGTGATCCCCTTTTGCGACCTTCTGAGACAAGCAAAATCAACGGGGAAGACAGATTCCCTGAGCAACCGTGTTACTAACTTAACAACTGCAGTGATTCACTTAACAACTGTGGCAAGAAAGGTTGTAAAATGGGGCGAAACTCACTTAACAAACGTCTCACTCAATGGCATAAATTTTGGGCTCAATTGTGGACACAAGTCGAAGATTGCCTCTATTTATAATTATCTCTGCATGCTTGCCCATACATTTTAAACAGTGTCATTCACCCAAAAGAAGTATTATTTCATGTTCAAAAAGCTAAGCTTTTGTAAGAAGTGGCTTTCTACTCAAACTGATTCACAATGATTAGGACAATTGTGACATTTATAGGGCATTCTTGTTGGGTGGAATGCAACCAGCATGTGTGTGTAAAAGAATCAGAACCAATTTTGTCAAGAGCAGGGAAATCGGGAGATTCAGGCAGTTCAAATGAGTATAAAGGTTTATTGCAAACTTAAGCGGTCTACAAGAATCTGGCCAACTAACAGTCAAGGGAAATGAGCGGGAGATAAGAAAGGCATTCAAGGTGGGCTGGATGTAGGTCTCTTGCGGGGCACAAGGACTCATGACTTATGACACATTTGACCCCTCCCTCGGGCTCAGCCTGCTCATCTCCTACAGTTTCTTGTTGTGTTGTGCTGTGTTGTGTTGTGTTTTGTAGATATGTTCAAATATGAAGATACCACCATCAACCTCATCATGTCAATCAATCAGAACAGAGTTGGAAGGGATCTTGGAGGTCTTCTAGTCCAACCCTCTACTCAAGCAGGAGATGCTATGCCATTCCAGACAAGTGGTTGTCCAATTTCTGCTTAAAAACTTCCAGTGATGGAGCATCCACAATTTCTGGACAGAAGCTGTTTTACTGGTAACTGTTCTCACTGTCATGAAAGTTCTCCTTAATTCTAGGTTGATTGTCTCCTTGGTTGGTCTCCATCCATTGACTCTTGTCTTGCCTTCAGGTGCTTTGGAGAATAGGCTGACCCACCTCTTCTTTGTGGCAGCCCCTCAAATAAGTTGTAAGTTTCATTTATTACAGAATAACTGAGTTGGAAGGGACCTTGTAGGTCTTCTAGTCCAACCCCCTGCTCAAGCAGGAGACACTTTACCATTTCAGATAAATGGTTGTTCAATCTCCTCTTAAAATCCCCCAGTGTTGGACCACCCACAACTTCTGAAGGCAAATGTCAAGCAGGAGACACTTTCATACAGAATAACCGAGTTGGAAGGGACCTTGGAGGTCTTCTAGTCCACCCCCCTGCTCAAGCAGGAGACACTTTCATACAGAATAACCGAGTTGGAAGGGACCTTGGAGGTCTTCTAGTCCACCTCCCTGCTCAAGCAGCATTTCAGACAGGTGGCTGTCCAGTCTCTTCTTAAAAACCTCCAGTGATGGAGCACCCACAACTTCTGGAGGCAAGTCATTCCACTGGTTAATTGTCCTCACTGTTAGTAAGTTTCTCTTATCTCCTATTTGCACGGATGAACCTCTGGACATCCATTGCATTCAGATGACCCTGGCTCTTTCCTAAGCATGCAGCACAGAAGTTATTAACATTTATGCTAATCAGGGCAAAGCAATGAGTCTTAAGTGTCTAATCACCAGGGATTTATCCTGACTGATCCTTCCTTAGCATCGCGCACATTAGGAGAGGGAAGAATTTGCATTCATGCAAATTTATTTTCCTGCTTTTATTACCAGGAATTATATGCCACTTCAGTCATAAGATTGGCCAACTCCGCTGGGATCTGAGAGACAGGAATCAGCTTAAATCAAATGCTCAGTTGCCTTGTAGATCAAGCTGCACAGCTGGTGGGGGAGCAATGAAATATTACAGGGAATATCTCAGCCAGCAGCAGCCCAGAGACATAAATTTGGGGTGGACTAGAAAGGATGCAGTTTAAACCAGATGGCCAGAATAAATAATAAAAATAATTGCAGGGCTGTTTGCAGTGGAGGTACCAGTGTGTTTAAGAATTTGTGTTGGGTTTTTTTTAATCTATTTTAATAGGGATTTATAAGTTTCCATCAGGTAGAATAAAAGTTCCCTAGCAAAAGATAGTTAGCAAGTACAGTTGACTTATCGCTGCTCATTTGGAATTGTGCAAAGTTACAACGGCACTGAAAAAAGTAACAGGTTCATTTTTCACACTTATGGCCGTTGCAACATCAAAATTCAGAGGCTTGGCAACTGGCATGTACTTATGACGGTTGCAGTGTCCCGAGATCACGTGATCCCCTTTTGTGACCGTCTGATAAGCAAAGTCAATGGGGAAGCCGGATTCACTTAACAACCGTGTTACTAATTTAACAACTGCAGAAGATTCACTCAACAACGGTGGCAAGAAAGGTCGTAAAATGGGGCAAAACTCATTTAACCACCATCTTGCTTAGCAACGCCAATGCCTAAGGATTTCTATTTGTTTAATAGAAGTATTTGTCTTATATTACAAAGTAATCAAGCTCTCTGTATTTAATGTCATGAAATATTTGTGGAATAAGATTGTGGCCAGCGAATTTTTTCCTATATCTCGATTCCTTTTCCCTTTGGCTCCTCCCTTTGCAGTGCAGATATGCAGAAATATTAGAGGAGGAACAATGAAGTTACATTTAAGGAAGACTTTAGAAAACAATTAGGGAACAATGAAATTTGAGAAAGCATCCCAGAATCGACACTCCCTAGTTCTCTAGAACAGCAGTTCTCAACCTGTGGGTCGCAACCCCTTTGGGGGTCGAACAACCCTTTCACAGGGGTCGCCTAAGCGTGCGCTAGCCCGCCATCTTGGTGACTGGCAATGCGCACGCACGGGGAGGGGGGCGCGGCATTAGGAAGGTTGAGAACCACTGTCTTATGGAATGGCAGAATTCTGAAAGGTGTTGAGC
>QLTV01001681.1:1026629-1040684 GCA_003457575.1 Thermophis baileyi
GGAGGGAGGTGGAGAGGGAAGTGTAAGTGTAAGTGTAAGTGTAAGTGTAAGTGTAAGTGTAAGGAGAGGAGAGGAGAGGAGAGGAGAGGAGAGGAGAGGAGAGGAGAGGAGAGGAGAGGAGAGGAGAGGAGAGGAGACGAAAGGAGGAGAGGAGAGGAGAGGAGAGACAGGGGAGGGGAGGGGAGGGGAGGGGAGGGGAGAGGAGAACATCAAATCAGACAGTGGCATATAAACGGATAAGAAAAACTGTCCTCACCTCAGCTACTTATTAATAAGAGCAGGAAAAAAATCATATAAAGAACCCAGGAATTCTGTGGAGAAGCCTTAGCAGATCAATACTCAAAAATACAGAACAGAGTACAGGGAAAATTTATCCGGAAGAAGGCGAATGTAATCTCTCCACAAACCATATTGGGTTCGGCTCGGGTAACAAATCATTTTAAAGGCGGTGCTGGCATTGTGAGCAGACCTGTGTCTACAGACTCAAAACTCACACAGCCTGGTGGAAGAAGTGTATTTCTTTTCTTCATTGACTTTAGTCTGGGAGGGGGGGGAAGAGCTCAGGGCAGCAACTAATACAAAAGAATAATGGTCGATGGGTTTGGAAAGTAGGACTTCGTAACTTGAAATGCTGCATAAACGGAGGCTAGGGGGAACAATCTGTCTGATACTGAGTGGCTCTCAAACTCAGAGTTATGAGAAAGTTGGATTTTGATCCTTCCGCAGACAACATCTTCTGTTTCCTCCCAGAGTTGACACTTGAAGGATATTTTGTCCACAACTGAGATTGTGAGGGAACTTTTACAATCTCACATCCAGCAAGAATGATATAGTGGAATAGGAGAAATTAGAGTAAGATGTTTTAGGGTGGGAGGAGAAGGAGAAGGAGAGAGGAGGGAGGAGGGAGGAGGGAGGAGGGAGGAGGAGAGAGAGAGAGAGAGAGAGAGGAATGGAATGGAATGGAACGGAATGGAATTCAGCAAGGTTTCTCTTCCCCACCCCGATTTGCTCTTATAGGNGAAGAAGAAGAAGAAGAAGAAGAAGAAGAAGAAGAAGAAGAAGAAGAAGAAGAAGAAGAAGAAGAAGAAGAAGAAGAAGAAGAAGAAGAAGAAGAAGAAGAAGAAGAAGAAGAAGTAGTAGTAGTAGTAGTAGTAGTAGTAGTAGTAGTAGTAGTAGTTGTGTGGATGAAAATAATCAAAGGCTAGATAGGGACACCATACTATTTGTGACAGAGGCCAAAATGCATGCTCATATAATAACAATAATCCCTCCAGCACCATTTTCTAAAGATAAACTAATGGGAAGCACCAAAGGACCAAGGATCAACCCCACTGATGGAGAAGGAGAGAGAAGAAGAAGAATCAGCATGAGGAGGAAAGATGCACTACCATCTATCCAAACATCCCTTGATTGAGGGAAGATGTCCTTGCCCCCATGAGGACATTCTGACTGTCCCTTCCCACGACATCTTTGGATCATTTACCTTGTGCTACCCTCGTTGTGTCCCAACAGATGCCTGCAGCCAGCTGACCTTGGCTAATCTTGGAAAGCTAAACCGGGACAGGCCTGGTTAAAGCCTGGATGGGAGATCGTCCCCCGAAAATCTCAAGTCTGTAGACTAAACTTGGAGATTTAAAAAAAAATGCAGAAAGAAGGCAATGGCAAACCATTTCTATACTATTCACCATAAAGAGTCACCAGGAGATGCGTCATCTATAGCCTAATTCTAGCCACAACTTTGACACAATTTCAGTTTATAGGGGAAAACTCCAATGTTGCCTTCATTTTGTTTCTCTCAAAACTGTTAACTCCCATCTTGATTCTTGAGGAGTAAGAAAAGGCATGAATAAAAACCGAGCAGATGTTGCCAGCTTTGGTCTCCAGCGTGAAGTGGAAGCCCAATCGTTTTCCCCAAATTTTGCTCCGTTTCCTACATTCCAAAATTCATCCTACCCAGTGTAGCCACCATCTATCCCTCCTGGTATCTTCTCGGCCCATTTGCATTTATTTCCAAGGTTTCTCCGCACATTTTTCTGGAAAGCAGTCTCGCGGGTTCCTCTGGAGAAGTTGGAAATCAAACGACGAAGTGGTGGGTAGACAATGACGGTTGACTAAAAGACAAATATAAAAACCATGTTGTGGTGTTTGAACATAGGTCAATTTTAAGAGAGGGCCCCAATTATTTCTCTTAGCGTTCGCTAGCCACTTGCCTCTCGGAGAACAAAGAGGCGCTGATGGATGATTAGAACGTCCGAAAATATCTGCCAATGTGCAAAACGTCTCTGGAAAAACCCAACCAATTCGGATGCTTCCTCCGGACGGAGCCTTTCACTTGAGTTCTGTCAAACCAACTCATTTCCGTCAGGAACCCGTCGGTGTTTCGACTTTGCCACCTGTGGATTGCAAACGGCGCCTTCAGCCTCCTTGAATTCATTTCTATTCTCTTTCTAGTCCAACATTGGCCATTTTCACCTTTACTCGCACCTCTGTTTGTTTGGGAGATGAACACGGATCGTTTTGCAGAAATGCAGGTTTAAATTCTCCTTTGCTTTCCTTGCCAGAGGCTGGGAATGCAGAGGAAGGAAACCAGACACATTCACGCAGCTGGCGGTGAAGGCCCTGAATTCTATACAAGCTTACTCCTTATTTTAAATTATATTCCTCCTTTGTTATTCTTATAAATAACTCAAGGCGGTTGTCTATCTAATGCTGCTCCCTCCTCCTATTGTCCCCACAACAACTCCTCTGTGAGATGGGTTGGGCTGAGAGAGAGGGACCAAAGTCACCCATAAAGTGGTACTAGAACTCACAGTCTCCTAGTGATTGGCCCAAGGTCACCCAGATGGCTTTCATGGCTAAGGCGGGACTAGAACTCACAGTCTCCTGGTGATTGGCCCAAGGTCACCCAGATGGCTTTCATGCCTAAGGTGGGACTAGAACTCACAGTCTCCTGGAGATTGGCCCAAAGTCAGCCATACGGCTTTCATACCTAAGGCAGTACTAGAACTCACAGTCTCCTAGTGATTGGCCCAAGGTCACCCAGATGGCTTTCATGGCTAAGGTGGGACTAGAACTCAGTCTCCTGGTGATTGGCCCAAGGTCACTCAGATGGATTTCATGGCTAAGGCGGGACTAGAACTCACAGTCTCCTGGTGATTGGCCCAAAGTCAGCCAGATGGCTTTCATGCCTAAGGTGGGACTAGAACTCATGACCTGTTGGTTTCTAGCCACGTGCCTTAACCGCTAGACCAAACTACACAATTATTACAATAATTCTAATCATGGGCATTTATGCACATACATACCCATGTATGTATACTGTATAACTAGAATAGTATTTTTCAACTTGGCGACTTTCAGAGGCATGGACCTCAGCATCTCCCAGAATTCCCCCAGCACCAAACTCTTGAGCCATCATGGTCAGCATTTCCAAACCTTGGCAAACTTTAGGATATGTGGACTTCAACTCCCAGAATTCCCCAGCATGCCAAGTTTTTTAAGTTGCCAAATTTAGGGGACATAGGACAATGCAAGTAGAGACAAGAGTGGATGGAATGCCTACTACCTCTGCCTACTCAGAGTGCCTGCACAATTTGTTCAGACCGAAGAAGCTGCTTGGATGAAACATCTCAAACAAGCAAGAAAATAAGTCCAGTTGCCATGACTCCACTTCCAGACAAGTCTTCCTGGATGACCAAGAATCGTCATCAACAAGACTTTAGATACAGGGAGTCCTCTTCAACTTACAACAGTTCATTTAATGACTGTTAGAAGTTACAACAGCCCTGAAAAAAGTAACCTATGACCATTTTTCACACTTAGGACCATGGCAGCATTCCTACAGTCACGTGATCAAAATTTGGACGCTTGGCAACAGACTCATATTTATGATGGCTGGAGCCAGGGGTGGGTTCTAACTTACCTCGCTGCTGGTTTGCTTCTTCCCGCGCTGCATGCACAGTGCCGAAAAATCCGAAAAAAATTTCCACCTCCCCCCAAAAAAAGCCAAAAACAAGATGGTGACACATGCGCAGTGCCAGAAACTTGGCTTCTGCGCATGCACAGAAGAAAAAAAACCCGGGAAAAAAATTCAAAAAAAATTCAAAAAAAATTCAATTTTTTTTTTAAAAAGATGGCGGCGCCCACGGACCGGCACTGACCGAACTGGATCCGTGATGTCACTGTGATGTCACCAGCAGGTCACTACCGGTTCGGGCGAACCGGTCTGAACCGGGAGGAACCCACCTCCCGGAGCGTCCCGGGGTCAGGTGATCTCCTTTTACGACCTTCTGACGAGCAGTCAACGGGGAAGCCAGATTCACTTAACAACCATGTTACTCATATTTATGACAGTTGTAGTGTCCCGGGGTCACGTGATCTCCTTTTGTGACCTTCTGACGATCAAAGTCAATGGGGAAGCCAGATTCACTTAACAACTATTTATTAACTTAACAACTGCAATGATTCACTTAACAACTATTTATTAACTTAACAACTGCAATGATTCACTTAACAACTATTTATTAACTTAACAACTGCAATGATTCACTTAACAATGGTGGCAAGAGAGGTCATAAAATGGGGTGAAACTCATTTCACAAATGTTTCACTTAGTAACAGAAATGCTGTTCTGTGGTCATAGGTCAAGGACTACCTTGATGTGTTCCATCTTGATCTTTCATGGTTCGTATTATAGCCATAACCTGGTCTCTACGCCCTCTATAGATGATGATCTTTGTGGAGCTTTCCTCATCAGGGACCAAAGTAATTTAGGTGATGTCAATCAACCAGCTGTCCAATGACCTGCTCCTTCTGGTGTCCCCATGCGAGATCTACTTGAACGTAGCTTGTCGTTTGCCATCTGCTCCTTCCATCCATTAGAAAACACAAGGCTGGTTAGCTCTTTGCCCTCAGAGAACCAGTAAGTACTCAGCAGATTGGCTTTCACGGTCGCTTGAGGGAGGGGTCTGCTGCCCCCTCTCCAAAAACAGGACAGGAACCGGGTGTCCCAGGGCATATTTCAGCTTCCTGGCCACCCTCGGATTGAGCCCACCATGCTAAATGCCGCCGATGGAAGAGACAAATAGCAGCAAGCTTGGAAAAACGCCAAGAGTTGCAGAAGGCCAAGAAAACAAATAGGAAAAACATCGGTGGGACACTTCATTGGAGATTCATCATTCTTCATGGCCGCAGACTGCTGGCTGTTAGAAGAGAGAATGGAAATGAGTAGAACGGACCACCAAACGTCCTCCAGATGTTCTGGCTTCAACTCTCATTAATCTTAGGCAGAATGACGGATTTTGAGAGCTACCATCCAAAATAACTGAAGGGTACACCATGATGCCAGAACATGGAATAACAGAGTTGGAAGGGACCTTGGAGGTCCTTCTAGCCGAACCCTCTGTTCAAGGTAGGAGACCTTGTGCCATATCCGTGTCAAATGGTTATCCAACATCTTCTTAAAAACTTCCAGTGTTGGAGCACCCACAACTTCTGGAGGCAAGTTGTTCCACTGGTCAATTGTTCTCACTGTCAGGAAATTCCTCCTTAGTTCTAGGTTGCTTCTCTCCTTGATGAGTTTCCAGTTGTTTCTTGTCCTGCCTTCAGGGGCTTTGGAGAATAGCTTGACCCCATCTCTGTAGGAGCCCCTCAAATATCGTAACATTGCTATCATGGTCCTTCTTTTCATTAGAGAAGACACCCAATTCGTGTTGGAACTAGGTATGTCTAGTGTAATGAAGAGAAGGACTAGGGGTGATGTGATAGCAGTCTTCCAGTATTGAGGGGCTGTCACAGAGAAGAAGGGTCTACCTATGCTGCCAATCCAGTGCCAAGATACACTTGGCCAGCTCCAGTTTCAAACCACGGGTATAAGAAAATGAAAATAATCATTAAAATGATTGATAAAAAAACTGCGTAATCCAAGATCAAAATCTTCTGTTGTTGGAACTAGACCATTAAGAAGGCCTTCAACCTTCCGGATATGGTTGGAAGCTCCGATGCAGCTGAACCCCCACAGTCAACAAGAGTTGCACACGGTCAGCGCCTAAGTAGTTACCAGTGTCCTACCTCTTCTCACAGCTTACAATGCAGGTAGTCCTCGACTTACAACAGTTTGTTTAGTGACCGTTTAAAAGTTACAATGGCACTGAAAAACAATCCCAAAGGTGCTTTTTCAGGAGGCAACTGGACTTCCTTGTTTGTTTCTTTGTTTGTTTTCCTTTGAAGGTGTTTCGCTTCTCATCCAAGAAGCTTCTTCAGCTCTGACTGGATGGTGGGGAATGGAAGGATTTACTATCCAGTCAGAGCTGAAGAAGCTTCTTGGATGAGAAGCGAAATGCCTTCAAAGGAAAAGAAAAAAACAAGAAAGTCCAGTTACCTCCTGAAAAAAGCACCTCTGGGACAACCATGATCTGGATGATTGAGAATCTTGAGAGGCACTGAAAAAGAGACACTTATGACCGTTCCTCACACTTATGACCATTGCAGCATCCCCATGGTCATGGGATCAAAATTCAGACACTTGGCAATTGGCTCATATTTATGACGGTTGCAGTGTCCCGGGGTCACATGATCCCCTTTTGCAACCTTCTGACGAGCAAAGTCAACGGGGAAGCCTGATTCACTTAAGAACTGTTATTAACTTAACCACTGCAGTGATTCACTTAACGACAGTGGCAGGAAAGGTTATAAAATGGAGCAAAAATTTGCTGAACGGCGGTCTCGCTTTGCAATCAAAATTTTGGGCTCAACTGTGGCCGTAAGTCGAGGAACTACCTGTAATTATGTTCTCACAGCTATCATGACAACTCAAATGGCAAAGCAGAACAGCCTGGAGTCAGATTCAAATCCCACCCTCCCTGCTTAGGAGAAAAACTGGTCACAGAGCTGTGAAAAGTACAGAGAAGCACTTCCAAGTTCAGTCAATCATCTGAAGGAAGCTGCGCCATGCTTGGCAGCTTTGCACATTCACGAGGTTGGGGAATTCAAAGAAAGTCACTTCCCTCTCCTCAGTGTTTAAATTCCACGCTATTTTAAACTGCCTGTTGGAAAACGGGTGGGAGGCTAAAAGTGGAATATTCATGAACGAGAAAAGAAATGCCCCAAAAGAGAAACATTTGCAATGGCTTCAAGAAACCAACTTATTGAAGCAAAGAGTGGAGCCGTGGGAAGAGAGACCCTAAAAATTCAGGATGGAAGCTAAGAGACAGAGAGGCTGGAGCAAGGGCTGACACTCAAGGAGACACTGTGGGATTCCGGGGGGGGGGGCGGAAATAGGATTATACAAAAACACACACACACCCCATTCAAGAAATGGCAAAAAGACGGAAAGACACTTTGATTCCCACAATGGACGAATGGCTACAAAAGTGGATGGAGTTAGCAGAGGTCACTCTGCAAATTGATCACTTTGATTAAAAAAACACCACAATTATGTTTCTATCTGGAAACCGCTTCTGAACTTTGTGCTCGAGGTGGGAAAAAACCCCAAAACTTTGATTTTGGGTTTTGCTGATTAAGTAGGTTTGTTGTTATAGAAATGGCTAGTATATATTATTACATAAAAGTTAAAAAAAAGCTGAGGTTTGATGCTATTACCTTATTCGACTGCATCAAAAAGATTTGGAAGTCAATGCTTTTATCCTACACTCTTCCCTTCCCTTTTCCTCTCCTTTTTTCCCCATTATTTTCTTCTGCATTTTTATAGTTTACGTGACATTTTGATAAAACTAATAAAATTTTGAAACGTAAAAGAAATGGCAAAAAAAAAGAAATTAGAATATGACTGCTACAATAGGACAAAGGGGCGTGTTTTACTCCAGCAGAGAATAAATAAACAGACTTCCCTTTCTACCAACTGTTGCTAATTTTAATGCAGAGGTTTCAAGACAATCTCAGCGCTGGGCGCGGGGAAATTTAGCATCCCTGGCTTCTGCTCTCTGGTTACAGAAGGTTACATGACCTCATCTTCTCACGAACCGCTTTGTCCAAAGTGCCTGGCAATCATTCTTTCTAGAAAGTCTGCAGATGGAAGGAGGGAAGCAACCACTGGACGCGAGCCGGAGCGATTGATTAAACCACATGTGATATTTCCTAGAACTGCTCAATGCAATTAGGAGGCCCAGAAAAGAAAACAGTGCTACCTTATCAAAATAAGAGGACTCTGTGTTCCCTAAGTTACGCCAGAAAATCTTTATTCTCCCTTCCTTCTTTTATGTGACAATCGCCGATTAGTATTTCCTGTGCTGAAGCTCCCCTGCATGTTGCGTGCAGTGAAGTCTGCCGTCCAAGCAACATGTGCAATTTGGCGAAGAAAGGAACTCCTTCTTCCTTATTTCCGAGAATTTCCAACCAGTTCTGATCGACAGATGTTAAAGAAGACGTCCTGCAGATAAGATTAAGGAAGAGACACCGAATCCAGTCAGTGCCTACGAATCTTTGCCATTTTTGCCTTGGCAATCGCCTGCAAAAGACCACAGGAGCTGAGCAACTCGGCACAGTTAAACCTGACTAATTTGGATTTGTTGAGCCCCAAGAAAGGCAAATCTCCAAATCACCCTTCTGATCGAGTAATGAAAACCTTGGTAGTTTAAATACAGCGTGCAAAAACCTGGAAAGTTGGTTGTTTTCTTTATTAGCCTAAATCCAACCCAGGAACTGTCTGGGCCGGTACTTGGTCTCTCTCCATGGTCCTGAATTTCTAGACTTGTACTTCTAGAGAATTGCACCCCTTCCTCTTTTAAGCTAACATTGAAAAGGAGCCAATGCACCTGTAAAAAAGTGCCTCTTGGTGACCATTGAAAACAAGAAATAGTGGTCAGTAAAGAGCATTGGCTTATTCTGTCACCACATAATAACCATAATAGCAAGCCATTTGAGATGGCCTTGGTGCTCCTCTCTGAGTTTGGTTGTTTTCTTGAAGAATGTTTCGTGACCCAAACTAGGGAACATCATCAGTGTTAGAAGGGAGTGGGATTTGAGGGGGGGAGGAGGAGGATGACTTTGGGGTCCCTGGTGTTCTCTGAACTGGGTGGTTTCCTTGCAGACATTTCATTGCCCAACTAGGGAACATCATCAGTGTTAGAAGGGAGTGGGATTTGAGGGGGGGGAGGAGGAGGATGACTTTGGGGTCCCTGGTGTTCTCTGAACTGGGTGGTTTCCTTGCAGACATTTCATTGCCCAACTAGGGAACATCAACAGTGCTAGGAGGGAGGGGGGTTTGCAGAGTGGTGGTGCAGGAGGAGGACTATAAGGTCCTTGGTGCTCTCTGAACTCAGTTGTTTTCTTGAAGATGTTTAATTACCCAACTAGGGAACATCATCAGTGCTAGGAGGGAGGGGGGTTTGCGTGTGGAGGACTACAATGACCATGTGATCCCTGGTGCTCTCTGAACTTGGTTCTTTTTTTCTTGCAGATGTTTCAGGACCCATCTAGGTAACATTAGTGCTAACTAGGACACCATTCTATCACTGATGATGTTAACTAGTTTGGGTAATGAAACATTTCAAGAAAACCACCAAGCTCAGAGAGCACCAAGGATCCATCATTTCAACCCTGAGCTACAAATATTCTCCTTTATTGGAAAAAGCTATTTCCAGGATTCAGAGAGATTTCCAGAGATGCATTGGCCCTGCCTTCTAGATGTATCCGTTGACTTTATCACTCGCCTTCACATGTGTACTGAAGACATACCCAAGGTTTATTGTGCTGGAGGCAAGGTTGACATATCATACGAATAAATAGTTTTCTTTCCCAGATTAAAAAAAAACATTTCAACTTGGAGTTGAAAAACTGAGTGTCCACTCAAGCATCTTGGTCTCCATCATCCTTTGGGAGTGGACTTCCTTCACAGAGAGCCTTGACCTTTCATGACCATGACAAGACACACATTGCAAAATCATGAGCTTCTACATCGGGGCCTCCTTCCTAGAAGACCAAACCAAACCTTCATGGACCCTGCTTGTTTACACCATGGAATGGTTGATGAGGCAGCCGTAACTTCTTAAGCCACTGAGATCCAATTGTCTCTGCTTTTTCAGATCCCAGCTGACCTCATGACTAAGCAAGACTCATGGTCTTCTGTTTCCTAGCCTGGTACCTTAACCAGTACTGCAAAGGATTAGAATAGAGTAGGATAGGGATAGGGATAGGGATAGGGATAGGGATAGGGATAGGGATAGGGATAGGGATAGGGATAGGGATAGGGATAGGGATGGAATGGAATGGAATGGAATGGAATGGAATGGAATGGAATGGAATGGAATGGAATGGAATAGAATAGAATAGAATAGAATAGAATAGAATAGAATAGAATAGAATAGAATAGAATAGAATAGAATAATAGAATAGAATAGAATAGAATAGAATAGAATAGAATAGAATAGAATTTTTATTGGCCAAGTGTGATTGGACACACAAGGATTGGTGCATATGCTCTCAGTGTACATAAAAGAAAAGATAAGTTCATCAAAAGATACGTTCGTCTAATAGACTCCTGTTTTCCAACGTTGCTAGTTCGTTTCTGTCTTCAAGTCAGCATTGATTCCATCGCCCGTAGTTTTCTTGGCCTGATTTTCAGAAGTGGTTTGCCACTGCCGCCTTCCTAGGGGCTGAGAGAGAGTGACTGGCCCAAGATCACCCAGTTGACTTCGTGCCTAAGCAGGACTCATGGGCTCCTGGTTTCTAGCCTGGTACCATAACTACTACTCCAGCATTTCATTGAGTCCAGCTTGGAAAAAGGCATTTTTTTTGCCATTGTGATAGCCTCACATCCTTTGCTGGAGTAACACACTTTTACAGAACACTGGTTTGGCAATGTTTGCTCTGCTGACCCAGCACCATGGTGAATGGAAGACTTTTGAGGTTTCTCGGTAGCATTTATACATCTTTAAAAGAAAAATGGTTTACAATCACTGCTACCCAAGATTACAAGAATGCATACCCAAGGATTACACCGGGTAGGCTGGACACCCTCAAAGCTGACACCCGCCAGAGCACAGAACTAAAAGATGTTTGCATGATCAGAAGAGGTGGAGAGACAACCTGGCCCATAGAATTGCCAAGGGTTGGACACGACTGAATGGATCACAACATTATCATCAAAGCTTCTCTCCAGCCTTGTGCCATCTATTAACCATTCTTCTCCAATTTACCATCGCTTCTCTAGCTGTGACTTTCCCCTGTCAAACTTACAAAGGACTTTTTAATTCCAAAATCTTGGAATGTTTTCAGGCATGCAGAGATCACAGTGGACAAAATAAACAACAACAACTTTCCTGGGCATTACCAAATCCATTTGCTAATCATCCTCAATGCATGTTAAGACCAACTTGTGCCTCATTGTTCCAGATCTCAAAATACAGGTGGTCCTTGACTTACAACAGTCCATTTAGCGACCGTTCGGAGTTAGAACGGCACTTGGAAAAGTGACTTACGACCATTCTTCACACTTACGACCATTGCAACTCATATTTATGACGGTCACAGTGTCCCGGGGTCACGTGATTCCCTTTTGCGACCTTCTGACAAGCCAAGTCAATGGGGAAACCAGATTCATTTAACGATCCTGTTATTAATTTAATGACTTCAGTGATTCACTTAACAAATGGGGCCAAACTCACTTGACAAATTTCTCACTTAACGACATAGATTTTGGGCTCCATTGTGGACATAGGTTGAGGACTTCCTGCACTTTTAGCTATCTGAATGCTTCAGAGATTTAGAGCTTAGCGAAGGCCACTTTTAACCGATCGTGGCTCCATCTGAGATAGCTAATAGTTGAGTACAAAGGACATACCGGTTAAATGCTCTGTGCATATACCTCGTGGATTGTTCAATGTTTCATGGATTTCAAAAGATCGTCTCCCACTTCTAGTGTTTCACCAACACTCGTGCATGCAAACACACATTACATGGATTTTTCCTCAAGTACCCGTAAACACATGCCTGGCGGCTTGCCATATATTCCTTAGTTATGCATTTTTGTACTGTTGGATAGCAGTGATTGTAAACTATTAAAAAAAAAAAGATGTATAAATGCACCGAGAAATCTCAAAAGTCTTCCATTCACCACGGTGCTGGATCGGCAGAGCAAACCTTGCCAAACCAGCATTCTGGCAAGTTCTGTAAAAACATGTTACTCCAGCAAAGGATGTGAGGTTATCAGAATGGCAAAAAATGCCTTTTTCCAAGCTGGACTCAATGAAATGCTGGAGAAATAATTTGAGGTAGTGTTTATGGTACCAGGCTAGAAACTAGGAGCCCCTGAGTCCTGCTTAGGGCCAGTCACTCTCTCTCAGCCCCTAGGAAGGAGGCAATAGCAAACCACATCTGAAAATCTAGCCAAGAAAACAACAAGCAATGGAATCGATGCTGGCTTTAAGACAGAAACAAACAAGCAACGTTGGAAAACAGGAGTCCATTTGATAATCCCTTCTACACACAGGAAGGTGCTGTAAATTGCATCCATCTCTACAACAAGGAGGAAATTGGCCTCCCAAGAGGTTTGGGATGGTAGGAGAATTGCTTGCAGACACCCTTATATATTTGACCAAGATGTGTGTCGCTCCAGAGGCAAGGGGAAATCGGCAACAACAATCACTTTAAACAGGTACAGCAGCAACAGCAAAAAACAACAACAACAAAAAAAACACCTGTCTTTGCAGAAAAGCAAGTTCAGAAAAAGGCAGAGCTGGGTCAACAGAACGATGTGAGGCGGTGAATTGGCAACTCAATTTTAGGACATTCTATGCAAATATCTCAAAATGGTATTAAGGCTGGTGTTTTCCCATAATGGAGAAAAGGCCACTGTTTCTAGAAAAAAAAACAAATTTCTTTTGATTGGAAATGGAAACCAGAAATGAGTCCAGCAATCCAGAGAAAGGGAGAAAAATATTTCCCTTCTTCTCCAGTCCTCATTCAAAGCAGAACAGTAAAATGTTCAGAGTAGATAAACAAGGTGGGTTTTTTTTGGGGGGGGGAGGAAACCCCAGATTTGTTTCTCTCAATGAAAAGACAGTTCTTATCTCAAGTTTTCTTCCCAGCCCAGCTGTCTGACTGAGACCCACAGATGTTACAGCTCCCCAAGCAAATTGGGGGAAGCAAGAGGACACAGTCCAACCCTTGCCAACTTTCTGTCAGCAAGAAAGTCCATAAAAAGTCCAATGCTGTTTACCCTCTGGGAGACAGCGCTGCAAAAGCTTTGCCTGCCCTTTAAGGAAACCTTCGTTTTTGGGAGCCTTGTAGGGTTGTGTCTTTAAAAGCAACAACCAAACACAACACTTGGCCGAAAAACTGGGATCATCCCAACGCTTTTCTTCCAAAGGCAGAAACTATCGTTTAAAAACCACATCACACCGCAAGCTACTCTCCCCAAAAAGGAAGGCAGGTTGCCTTAACCCAGGTAGGGTCGAAAGGGACCCCCGAGACGCCAAGAGGGAACCCCCCCCCCAAAAAAGCTTTCCCTCGGGGCTCCTTCCCATCACCCACCCAGCCAGCTTCGTTGCGCACAACTGGGCTCTCAGATCCCCACTCAAACGAGGTCGGACGCAACTCCTTGCAGAGCTCCAGCGGGCGGGGGGGGTCCCGGGGGCCCCAGGTGAGTGAGTCCCAAGACCCGGGGCCCCCTCCGCAAGGCATGCATTTCCCCCACCCCCCACCCCCACCCGGGCCAGAAACTTCGGCTTGCTGCCCGGCTACCCAGGGCCGGAGCGCGGCGCAAACTTTGCAGCGCTCCGGGGAGGAGGAAGGCGAGGGCCGGGCCGGAGGAAGGGGGGAGCAGCCGCCGGCGCCTGCCCGCCCTGCCTGCCTGCGCTTTTCCTTGTCCGGCCTGCCGCTCTCTCCTTCTCCCCGCTGGCCCCGAAGCTGCGACCGTCGCCGCCCTGCGCCGCCCGGGCTCTCCCCGCATGGACGCTGGGCTTCGCCGGCTGGGCGCCTCCGCCTTCTCCGGGGCCATCAGCAACGGCGGCGCTTCCCCGCTTCTGCGGCCGCCCCTTCCCTTCCCTTCCCTTCCCTTCCCCCTTCCCCCCCCCGCTTACCTGGGCGAGGGTCTCCCTC
>QLTV01001681.1:1055060-1073971 GCA_003457575.1 Thermophis baileyi
AGCTTCATCACTGGAGGCTTTCAAGAAGAGATTGGACTGCCATCTGTCAGAAATGGTGTAGGGTCTCATGCTTGGTCGGGGGGGGGTTGGACTAGATGACCTACAAGGTCCCTTCCAACTCTGTTATTCTATATTCAATGGAACGGCTTGCCTTCGGAAGTTGTGGGAGCTTCATCACTGGAGGCTTCCAAGAAGGGACTGGACTGCCATCTGTCAGAAATGGTGTGGGCTCTCCTGCTTGGTCGGGGGGGGGTTGGACTAGATGACCTACAAGGTCCCTTCCAACTCTGTTAATCTGTTAAACTTCAAAGAAATGATTAGGATTTGACGAACAGGAAAGTCTAGAAAACAATTTTTAAAAATCAGTAGCGTCGTCCCTCTTTTTTTTTTTTTTAAGTTCTAATGGGAGAACGGCGCAGACTGGAAAAAAAACCTTTAAGTAGTCCCCGTGGCGTCTTCAAATATTGGTTATAATAATCAAAGGAGAGAATGCCAGGGAGAAATTAAGGCCACTTAAAGCGAGAACGTGAGGTTTGTAAATGAGCTGCTTTTTCATTTCTTAGTCTTCATTCTTTCTCTTTTGCAAACGACGATGAGTTCCTTTGTAATTGTGCGACGCGTAAGGGCTTCGTTTACATCTCTGTCCATTGGTCCAGCAGCTTTCATGTGTGTGTGTGTGTGTGTGTGTGTGTGTGTGTGATCTTATTAGTTTACAATATAAAAAACAAAAGAAAACAATGGAAAAATAAGGAAGGAAAAGGGGGAGAGAAAAGTGTGTAGGGCAAAGGGAAAAAAGATCGAAAAAGCATTAACTTCCAACTCCTTTTGGTGCAGTAGAATAAGATAATAGCATCAAACCTCAACTTTTTACTTTTATATAATAATATATACTAGCCATTTCTATAACAACAAACCTATCTAATTGGCAAAACCCAAAGTCAAAGTTTCGGGGTTTTTTCCCCTACCTCGAGCACAAAGTCCAGAAACGGTTTCCAAGTGGAAACAAAAGCAATTGTGGTTTTTTTTCTTTTCTTTTTCTTTTTCTTTAATCAGAGCAATCAATTTGGCCATCTCTGCTAACTCCATCAGCTTTGGCAGCCATTGTGGGAATTAAAGTGTCCTTCCACTTTTGTGCATAAAGTAATCTTGCTGCCGTCAACATATATAATAACATCAAAGTCCCGAATTTTGGTCCGGCAGCTTTCTGGAAATCTTGCGTGGATTCATTGGCAGATGGTATAAGAGGAAAAGGAACGATCGCTCAAATTCCAATATTTTGAAAAGGGAACAAGGTCTGCAAATGGTCTCTTGTAGCCCTGGATACTGGTCTAAACCCTTTTCTCCAATCGCTAAATCTAAACAATGGGGCAGTTGACAATAGTTGTGACAGGTTTTCCCGGCAGAGCTGACTGTCACACCGTCAAGTCTATGGGTTATCAGCTGATGACACAAACACCTCACAAAATTCAGCTGTTTTTCTTCCCTGTGGCCAATTTGTAAGTGTCAATGTTTCTGTTGCTTTCTTGGCCTCTGTGGTCCAGCAGTTTCTTTGAACAGCATTAGAATTATAGACATCTGCAGTGTTCGGAGAGACTCTGGAGGTCTCCTCTAGTCCAATCTTATTATTATTATTATCCACTAAACTCTTGTTCCCCATTCGGGTCTGAGCCTGGTGCCGAGGCCGATGAAGGATGCCAAAAGCGAGGTGTCTGTTTTGTTATAGAGCCGAGGTGGCGCAGTGGTTAGAGTGCAGCACTGCAGGCTACTTCAGCTGACTGCTAGCTGCAGTTCGGCAGTTCGAATCTCACCAGGCTCAAGGTAGACTCAGCCTTCCGTCCTTCCGAGGTGGGTAAAATGAGGACCCAGATTGTCGGGGGCAATATGCTGACTCTGTAAACCGTTTAGAGAGGGCTGTAAAGCACTGTAAAGCGGTATATAAGTCTAAGTGCTATTGCTATTGTTTCCTTTTATTGAAGCGCTTTAGCAAAAGGGGTCCCGAACAAAGGATTACGAAAGCTTTATACCAGTGATGGCGAACCATTTTTGGCTTGGGTGCCAAAAGGGTACGCACATGCGCAATAGTGTGCGCATGCGTGCCCACACCCATAATGCAATGCCCTCCCCCCATGCATGCACACAACCCCCGCGCTGCCCCCCCGGCGCATGCGCACAACCCCCCACACACACCCCTGCACTTGCGCACAGGCCTCACTGAAGCCTCCAGACTTCTGGTAGGCCCGTTGGGCTGTTTTTCGCTCTCCCCAGGGTTTAGGTAAGCCTCCTGAAGCCTGGGGAGAGCGAAAAACGGCCAAACGGGCCAACCGGAAGTTCGGAAACGAAAAGAAGACTGAAAATCAGCTGACATAGGGCAACACCTCGCGTGCCCTCAGATATGGCTCCGTGTGCCACCTGTGGCATGTGTGCCATAGGTTCTCCATCACTGCTGTATACCATTTCACTAAAGCAGAAGGCGGGATATATAAAACAAATCATCTAATAAACATTTTAGTAATGATCTAACAATTGTCCTATTGGCCTCTCGCCTATTCCTAAGCCTTGGCTCCAGGAGTTATCTAATACAGGTAGATCTTGACTTACAACAGTGACCGTTCAAACTTACAACGGCTCTGAAAAAAATGCCCTATGACTGTTTTTCATAGTTACGACTGTCGCAAAATCCCTATGGCCACAGGATCAAAATTCAGATGCCTGGCAACTGGTTCATATTTGTGACTGTCGCAGTGCCCCGGGGTCAGGTGATCCGCTTTTGCGACCTTCCATCAAGCAAAGTCAGTGGGGAACCCAGATTCACTTAATAACTGCGTTACTAACTTAAGAAATGCAATGATTCACTTAACAACTGTGTCAAGAAACGTCTTAAAACTCACTTAAGAAATGTTTCAGTTAGCAACATAAATTTTGGGCTCCACTGTGGTCGTAACTCGAAGACTGCCATTCTATTTGCTCCAGGCCATCCATATTCCTAATTTCTAGCTGAGCTATGCAAGACGCCTGTTACTTTTGGCAGCTTTCTAACTACCCAGGATTGTTACAAGGTTCACATGCGCATATTCCCTGTGAATAAGAAATTCTTTGTTCCTGCCAGACAGACTCCACAATTACAAGCTTCCCTGTCTCCTTTCAAGAATATGCCACAACTTTGCTTTCTTTTAACAGCCAGCCCATCTTGGGTAGGTGAGCATTGCCTTCTAGACAGAGTGTACCAGCAATGAAATCTACTTACCTTCCCTACCGGTTCGGAAGCGCTCACTCCGCTTTGCGCATGCGCAGAGGGTAAAAAACAACAAAATGGCGGCGTCCGGGTGGGTGGGCGGAGCCTTGCGCTGCCGTCACTACCGGTTCTCTGAACCACCGGCAGGCGGTGCTACTGGTATGCCCGGACCGGGCCGAACCAGGAGCATTTCACCCAGGGGTGGGTTCTACTTACCTTCCCCACTGGTTCGCATCGCGACAGAAGTGCACGTTTTGCACGTCCCCTCGTGCAAATTTTGCTTCAACGCATGCTCAGTAGTTGAAAATCAGGCCGACACACAGAGTCTCCGGAGTCAGCACAGACCTCCCAGAGGGCCCGTGCCCCATCTCTGCCTCCGACACCGAGCCTTCTCCAGACTCCAGGACTGGCCCATGTTCCTCCCCAGCCTCCTCGCTGTCCGACCAGCTCCGCAGGCCGCTGGTGGACCACAACACTGAGCTAGGAAGAGTTGGAAGTCAATGCCCCCTTTCCTTTCTTTTTTCCTTCCCCTTGTATCTAAGAGCCGAGGTGGCGCAGTGGTTAGAGTGCAGCACTGCAGGCTACTTCAGCTGACTGCTAGCTGCAGTTCGGCGGTTCAAATCTCACCGGCTCAAGGTTGACTCAGCCTTCCATCCTTCTGAGGTGGGTAAAATGAGGACCTAGATTGTTGGGGGCAATATGCTAACTCTGTAAACCGCTTAGAGAGGGCTGTAAAGCACTATGAAGCGGTATATAAGTCTAACTGCTATTGCTATTGCTATCTCACACCTCCTTTTCCCATTCCCTTTCCCACCCGTAACTTCTGTTCTTTTCTTTTCTTTTTTTGTATTTTATATAAACAAAATAAATTTTTTTTAAAAAAGGTGCTTTCCTCCCAGATGATCTGACTGCCCTACCAATGAACGTCAAGATTTTCAAGGAGTCTGTTTCACAGTAAGACAAGCAGTTAGGTTATTAGTTAATTAGTTAATTAATTGATTCGTCAATTGGCCATGGCGAGACCCAACGCAATGACAAAGGCAGGTTATTAGCTTCCCATGAGTTATTTTAAATTAGGGTGTATTTTTTTTACAGAGGGGCACATGATAGTTTGAATGATGTGGACATAATTCTTATTCTCTTTGGACAAAGGAATAAAGCTGCCTCGGTTTCTCTTTAGGTATTGCGTAAATGGAAAATGCCTGTGTTTGCTTTTGCTCCTATGAGCGTCAAGCAAAGACAGGATGCTGCCACTAGGGGGCGCCATAAAACCATATTTTGGATGTATGTATGTATATCTGTATATACATATACATAAACACACACACAAACACAAACCAAAGTTAAGATTAAAATTGTTTTATCCTCATGACTCATTATTTGGGAACAATAGGTTTTAATTCTGCTCCTCTCCTACATTTATGGTGAAAAAAGAAATATCTGGTGTCCCGCTTTTTGGACTAACAATTTTATTAAAAGGCAAAAGGGTTTAAATTAGGATGAGGTGGGGTGGAAAGGTCATCCCAGTTCAAATTTTGTATCAATCTAGGCACCTCTCCAAGAATCTCCCGCCATTGGGCAGGGGGTTGGACTAGAAGACCTCCAAGGCCCCTTCCGAGTCTATTATTCTATATTCTGGTGAAGGGAGCTGCTATCCACAAATGCTGATGGCTTCTATAGAAGTTGTTAATTGGAAAAGAGGCCAGCAGATTCCCGATTTCTCGCCAAAGGCATACATGATGCAAAGGGACCAGGTAATAGATCTCTTTTGGTTCTCACTTGATCTTCCTGATGTACCATAAAATGGGCCCTGTGTAGCACATGATGAGATCTCCTCTGGGTCTCCTCTTTTCTCCTTCTTCCATCCAAAATTATCTTTCCTGGCAGGATCTTTCCGCCCTACAGAATCCACCAGTAGAAGAACTTCTATTTTTCATCCCTTTGCTTCTTTCCATAATTTACAACGCCCATCCATGCAACCAGTTTTAGTGGTGCGGTGGCCTAGAGGTGGAGCTCTCACCTCACAATCAGGAGGCTGTGAGTTCGATCCTAGGTAGAGGCTGATATTTCTCGCTCTGGACACAATGAGAATATATCCGCTGCAAAAACTCCACATTGGCGACAGGAAGGGCATCCGGCCAGTAAACACTCAGCTCCATTCAGTTGCCCAGACTCCACCCTGCAAGGGATTATGGGGTGAATGAGGTCATTAAATGATGAACAACCATGCAACCAGTTTCTTCTCATCCGTTGATGCCACAATTATTTTCCTCCTGAGCTGACTGCGACCATCCCTACTTCTTCTTCTTCTTGTGCCATATCCGTCATCGGACGTTGTTGTGGCCCACCAGCTACCAGCAGAGCTGGTGGCAGACTCGGGTGAGGAGGAGGTTGGGGAGGAACTTGGGCCAGTGCTGAAGTCTGGGGAAGGCTCTGATGGATGCTCTGCATTGGATGCAGAGATAGAGCCAGGGCCATCCGACATTTCCCAGCCACCGGAGAGGCAGCTGCCTTTGGAGGCTGATATGAGTGAGGAGGAAGAACAGCTGGGGCCTGTTCCAGATGCACGTATGCGCAGAGGTGTTAGGAGAGGAGAACAATGGAGGACAAGGAGTCGACTCGGGAAGCAAAGCACACGTGGACGCTGAATGTCCCCTCCCTGGCTGGGGAATAAATAGAAGGAAAGGGGAGTGGTGATCGTAGGAGACAACAGTTTGTATTTCTGAAGATTGTGCTCATGGTGTTTCCTGCCACTGAGACTGCTTGCCAGAACTTAATTTGCAGCCTTTCGTCTGGGCCGCAAGGAACTGATAAGGTCTGTACTGCAGTTAACCCCTTGAAGGACTATTGCCTGGACTTTTCAGTGGGTGAATGCAATTAATTCACAAGAGGTAAATAAAGAGAGGTTTTTTGTGACAAGGAGTCTGTTTCTTGCTTCTGCTAAGGCTGGGTCAGAACAGACGTTGGCGATCACGTTGGCAATCCTATTTTTATCAACAGCCGCACGAAAAAGTGCTGCTGAGTTTTGTCCAAACCAGTCCCTTAGATTTTGAAGCCATGATCTTCTTCTTCTTCTGCCTGGGACCATCCCTACATCGAAATGCAATTCCTAAACTCCGTAACACTTAAATAGGAAAAACACACACCAGAATAACGGGGTTGGGGGATGGAAGGGAATTAGATTCTAAGAGAAATCGCTTTCTCAACAGTGGCATTCCTAATTACGAACGCCGAAACCTTAACCCAATGGGGAATGGCGTAACCAATAACGAAAGAACATATGCAAAGAAACGACGTTTTAATCGAGAACTTATTCAAGTGTGAAGAGTACAATCCATGCAGTCTTTCTTTGCGATAGCAAGGATGGGTCAAATGGATGTGGACTTTGAAAAGGTAACAGGAAAAGCAAAGCATTTAGTTTTACTGGAATATCATGCTTTCTTTTTTTTAAAGAAAAGGCCTCTTTGGTTTGGTTTTATCTTGTTTTGAATTTTCTGGAGGACCTACCTTATCCAAAGGACCGATGGGATGTTTCTGGACCTGCTTTTTCTGCATGAAAAGTTATGCAACTCCTGACCAATCCATCTTTCCTTTTCACTCTATAACTCTAAGCATTTATTGACCTCCAAAACGTGCTGAAGATATCCAAGGACACTCATGGGCTCGTTAAAATATAACTATGCCCCCTGTCTTGAATTATTTTTTTTGCTAAGGTGCTGCTCTGGTTAAGCATGTTTCAAACCGCAGTGCGTGAAGTCGTGTTTTCAACCTGCCAGTGATCCAAACACATTTTATCTTATTAAATGATTAAACTTTGTGACCTTTGGGAAGTCCCAGTTCTGAACAAGGCCTCGTTTAGTGTGTCATAAAATTAACATGGCATCAACTGTAGCCTCCTTAGCTCGCCCTTCCAAGGTCTAACCACAGGGAGCAAAGACTAAAAATTGGAACAGCAGCAAATCAAAGAGCAACTAACTGGCTGCTATGCCTTTTCCCCACGTTTATGTATCCCAAATTCACTTTTGCATCAATAATAAATACCATTAGTTATGATATAAGAACAGCCAGGAAAAACAACACAACTGCAAGGCTAACGCAGACAGGAAAGACAGAAGGTTTGATGAACGAAAACGAAGAACATGGACACTCTCAAAAGGAGCAGCTGATCTCCTTGGGTGGATTTACTCATTGGCGGCTTGCAACAGCTTACGTAATTCTTCTGCTTCTCTTTCCAGCTGCTGCATTTTCGAACGCCCCTGCCTTCTCTCCGACTCCAGATTGTTAACTTGGCAACGCAGCCGTTTGAGAACCGCTTCGGATCTCTTCCTCTGCAGCTGTTAAGAGCAAGAATAAAAGGACGGCACTGAGAAAGACCTGTAGGATAAGAGGCGAGTAGAGATTATGAAGGATTTGAAAGATTTGCAGATTGAAGCATGATAGATACGGCTTTCCAACGGAAAGAGTTGGCATAAACTCAATGAATGCAGTGGGATCGATTGCGGAGAAAATATGCGCTGAGTAGCTCAGAACGGAATTAAAATTAAAATTAGAATTAAAATCTCACGTCTGAAATGTGTAATGCAATCCAGGGCATATCTACTCAGAAATAGAAAAAAAATACAAAAAATACAGGGCATCTGTTCATCACAAAATGCAGCCCGTAGATAATAACACTCAACAGAAAATGTCTCTTTATTGCAATGTATGGCTGTGAAAGTTGGACCATAAGGAAGGCTGAGCGCCAAAGAATGGAGGCCTTTGAACTATGGTGCTGGAGAAGACTCCTGCGAGTCCCTTGGACTGCAAGGCGATCCAACCGGTCAGTCCTAGAGGAGATCAACCCTGACTGCTCTTTAGAAGGCCAGATCCTGAAGACGAAACTCAAATACTTTGACCACCTAAAGAGAAGGAAGGACTCACTGGAGAAGAGCCTAATGCTGGGAACGATTGAGGGCAAAAGAAGAAGGGGACGACAGAGAATGAGGTGGCTGGATGGAGTCACTGAAGCAGTTGGCGTCAGCTTAAATGGACTCCGGGGGATGGTAGAGGACAGCAAGGCCTGGAGGAACGTTGTCCATGGGGTCGCGATGGATCGGACACGACTTCGCAACTAACAACAACAAAGGAACTAAAACATCCCATGAAAATATCATTAAGTTTATCCATCAGAATACGGAATAACAGAGTTGGAAGGGACCTTGGAGATCTTCTAGTCCTGCTCAAGTAGGAGACCCTATACCATTTCAGACAAATGGGTTGTCTGTTTGAAAACCTCCAGTGTTGGAGCACCCACAACGTCTGGTGGCAAGCCATTCCACTGATTGTTCTAACTGTCAGGAAATTTCTCCCTAGTTCTAGGTTGCTTCTCTCCTTGATTAGTTTCCACGCATTGCTACTTTTCCTGCCCTCAGGTGCTTTGGAGAATAGCTTGACTCCCTCTTCTTTGTGGCAACCCCTCAAATATTAAAACACTGCTATCATGTCACCCCTAGTCAGTGGTGAAATCCAATTTTTTTTACTACCGGTTCTGTGGGCGTGGCTTGGTGGGTGTGGCTTGGTGGGCGTGGCAGGGGAAGGATACTGCAAAATCTCCATTCCCACCCCACTCCAGGGGAAGGATACTGCAAAATCCCCATTCCCTCCCCACTCCTGGGGGAAGGATATTGCAAAATCTCCATTCCCACCCCACTCTGGAGCCAGCCAGAGGTGGTATTTGCCGGTTCTCCGAACTACTCAAAATTTCCGCTACTGGTTCTCCAGAACCTGTCAGAACCTGCTGGATTTCAGGACCCTGCCCCTAGTCCTTCTTTTCACAAAACTAGACCTACTCAATTCCTGTAACCGTTCTTCGTAGGTTTTAGCCTCCAGTCCCCTAATCCTCTTTGTTGCTCTTCTCTGCACTCTTTCCAGAGTCTCCACATCTTTTTGGTATCCTGGTGACCAAAACCGAATTCAGCTTTCCAAGTGTGACCTTAGAATACTTCCTTTCTCAGTTTTGGGTCACTGTGCTACAGAAGTACAGAAATCTGAAAAATTCTCCCTATACTGCCATTTATAATCCGAGACTTCTAGGACAAAATACATTTATTGTTTAGATATTATGATGATGGGCTTTTCTTGGATGTATGCTCTCTCTTTCAATTCAAGTGAATTATCAATTTAGCTATGAAAACTGCTGTAGAAATAAAACACCCTAAGACGAGCAAATTTAAATACAATTCAATCAATACAATAAAAATACAATAAAATCAATTCAACCTAACATTGATTCCAATGAAAAGCCTGCTAAAGAGATTCAACTTTACCAATTTTTCTCAATACTGAAAAAAAAATATGAAGTCATACGGAATTAGCGATTGAGTAAATTGTATTGCGTGGAAACCGGAGAGGAGAAATTTTGATTCAAGTGCCAGATAAGTAAATCTTTTGGCTTCTTTTGAAAGACTTTGCAGATCTTCACAGCTGAGACAGATTTGAAAAGGTGTCTTCGAGTACCGAGTGCGAATTTCAACACCTTAAAGTATGTTTTCACAGCAACTGGCAAAGACGGCAGCCGTTATATTTTCCCAGAACCTAACTTGAAAGAGTTTATAATTTCATACTGGGATAAAATTAAAATTAGCTGCTTTTATAGTTCTGTGATAAGGACGCTGCCGTCTTAGGAATGTGTTTTAAAAAATATTGTTATTCAAAAATGCATACATTTAAGAGCATTTCTTAAAACAAATAGATGAGACCCAATAACTGTAGAGATGAAAACTCACCTCAATTTCTTTTTGAAGCGTAGCATGTCTGCTTTTTTCATCTCGAATGGCCTTCTCCTTTTCACCGATGGCCTCTTTCAAAACCTTTATTTCACTTTGCAGACAAGAGATTTCATCCTGCGGTAGGGATGCAAACAAGGGAATAGAGACACGGTAAAATAAATTGGATAATATTTGGGAAGAAGACATGATATGAAAGCAGAAATGTTCATAGGGGTTGATAATTAGAAGGGTTTTAATTGTTTCTGTTCATATTTGTTAACATGGAAGTTATCACCAAAAACTTATATTAGCACCAATTGGAAACTAAAGACTGTTATTCTAAGCTATAAAGGATCTACTTAAACCTGGAAGAGAAAAAGGAGACAAATAGGAAGATTGGACTCTTAAAGAACCAGAGGGGTGTTGGATAAAAACACAGCCCAAGTTTATTTTCTATTGTACAGAATATACAATAGCTTCTGATGATGTTACATAGTTGGATAATGAAATGTCTGCAAGCAAACAACCCACCTAAGAGAGCACCAAGAACCCCCAAATTTCCTCCTCCTCCTCCCTTCTAGCACTGATGTTGTTACCTAGTTGGGTAATGAAATGTCTGCAAGAAAACAAGCAAGCTCAGAGAGCACCAAGGAGCCCACAGTTCTCCTCCTCTTCCTCCTCCTCCTCCTCTTCCTCCTCCTCCCCACAATCCCCATTCCCTTCTAACACTGAGGATGTTACCTAGTTGGGCAATGAAACGTCCACAAGAAAACAACCAAGCTCAGAGAGCACCAAGGACTTTACATAAAATAATAGTTTTAAGTTGCAGGAAGGCAGATTCTACTGAATGTAAGAGGGAAAAACTCATTAACAGTTAGAACAATTCACCAAGTCACACCTGTGCAGAATACTTTACAAGGGAATGCACCTTAAGTACAGGTAGCCCCTTGACTTACAATCACAACTGAATCCCAAATTTCTACCATTGCTAAGCAAGACCGTTGTTAAGTGAGTTTGGCCTATTTTACAACTTTTATTGCTACAGCTTTTAAGTGAATCATTGTACACAATGACTGTGTTTACACATACTTGCGTTAGGTTAAAAACGTCACTCGTTAAAGGCCAAAGCTCTTATTAAACACAGCATGTAGTTGTTAAGTTAGTAACACGGTTATTAAGTGAATCTGGCTTTGACTTGTCAGAAGGTCGCAAAAGGGGACACTGGAACTATCATAAATGTGAGTGAGTTGCCAAGCATCCAAATTTTGACCCCACGACCCTTTGTTTACTGACCGTTTGAAGTCACAACGGCACTGAAAAAATTGATTTATGACTGATTTTTCCATTTAGGATCATAAGTGTGGAAAACGGTAATAAATCACTTTTTTCAGTGCCGTTGTAACTTCAAACGGACACTAAACGAAGGGTTGTATGTCGAAGACCACCTCCTCCTCAAATTATCTTTCTGAGGACGGATAATCAGCTTTATTCCTTGGAAGAAGAAGAGCCGATTTGGGGAGAAAGACAAAATAATCGCGAAGGTCAGCGACCCTGACCTGGACTAGGCCAACCGTATCATCTTCTTCTCTTTCACGAAGAGAAGCCACCAGCTCTTGCTTCTTCTCCATCAGCTGCTGGACGGTGGCCCTTTTTGTCACCAGCTCCACCACAAAAGGCAATTTGCTTTCTGCTTCCTCAAATCGGTTTCGGTGGGCGGCCATTTTCTCATAGTAAGCCCGGTTTCCTAAAATCTTCGTTTCCAACTCTTCTTGTAGAACTTCAACCTCCTGGGTCAGCTTCACGTTCTCGCCATGCGAGGCTGAGATTTGAGCCTCCAGATCTTCACAGTGGCCTCTGGTGGTGGCTAAGGCTTCCTCGGAGAAGTACCTTTGTCTTTCAATGGCCTTTCTTTCGGCTACAACAGAGTTCCTCTGGATCTCAAGATCCCGAAGCTGAGCCTACAGAGAAAAAACATGGCAGGGTTAAACCAGTGAATACTGAAAAGAGTCAAAAAGTGAGGTGAACATCTCCAACACACCTTCCTCCTCCTGTTTTCCCCACAACAACAACAACCCTGTGAGGTGGGTTGGCCTGAGAGAGAGGGATTGGCCCAAAATCACTCAGCTGGCTTTCATGCCTATGGCGGGACTAGAACTCCCTGTCTCCTGGTGAATTTGTCCAAAGTCACCTAGCCAGCTTTCATGGATAAAGCAGGACTAGAACTCCTAGTCTCCTGGTGATTGGCCCAAAGTCACCAGCTGGCTCTCATGCCTAAGGCGGGACTAGAACTCCCAGTCTCCTAGTGATTGGCCCAAAGTCACCCAGCCGGCTTTTGTGCCTAAGGCGGGACTAGAACTTCCAATCTCCTGGTGATTTTGTCCAAAGTCACCTAGCCAGCTTTCATGGATAAAGCAGGACTAGAACTTCCAGTCTCCTGATGACTGGCCCAAAGTCACCAGCTGGCTCTCATGCCTAAGGCGGGACTAGAACTCCCAGTCTCCTGGTGATTGGCCCAAAGTCACCCAGCCGGCTTTTGTGCCTAAGGCGGGACTAGAACTCACTATCTCCTGCTGATTGGCCCAAAGTCACCCAACCGGCTTTCATACCCTTAGGCGGGACTAGAACTCACCGTCTCCTAATTCTAGCCTGGTGCCTTAACCGCTAACCAAACTGGCTCCTGACCCTCTTTTTAAATTTCTTTAGAGTTTTTTATATGTAATTTATAAATACATTTATATATGTATTTTTTAATGCTTTTTAATTCTTTCTACCCCATCTTCCTTATGCTGGTCTTTGACCATAATAAAGAGTCAATTGATCTCAATAGCTGCCTAGATTCTGCTACTTAAATGTTTGCTGGAGTCCAAGAAAATGCTTGGGGTGTTTTTTTTCCCCCTCCTGACATTGCCATTGGTACAAAGAGGTTGAAAGCATTTAAAGAGATTTATTCTCTTGGCTAGAAAGTTTTCTGCTTCTGTCCTCCTTTCTCCAAACCAAACTAGACTCAGTCGGTCAGTCCCACTCTTTCTCTACCGGACCGTAAAGTATTTCTGAAATATTACCTGCATTTGTGTGAGCACTTCCTTGCTCTTTTCTATTTCACAAGCCTGAGTATTTTGTCGCTCTGCTACCCGTTTCACCATTTCAGCAATTCCTATTGAATCCGAGTCAGCCATGCCTAGAAAAGAGCGTAACACAGCAGAAGAAGAAGAAGAAGAAGAAGAAGAAGAAGAAGAAGAAGAAGAAGAAGAAGAAGAAGAAGAAGAAGAAGAAGAAGAAGAAGAAGAAGAAGAAGAAGAAGAAGAAGAAGAAGAAGAAGAAGAAGAAGAAGAAGAAGAAGAAGAAGAAGATAGGAATTAATGTGATTCTCACACAGGCCGCCATCAGTTCTGCCTTACTCCTAATTCTCAAAAGTAATTTGAAGACTTCCTGTGGCCATCTTCAGTGCCAGGGGATCCTTAAAATGGTAAGATTACTGCATGAGCCAATCAGCATTCACTCTAAACAGAGAATGGAAAAAAAATGCTAAGATTGCTGCAAATGAGCCAAGCTACATTCACTCTAAACAGAGAATTTTTTAAAAAAAATAGCCTTTAAGCAGTGTTCCATTCCCATTCCTATTTTAATTTTATGTTTTGTGCATTGTTGGGGGCAATATGCTGACTCTGTAAACCACTTAGAGAGGGCTGGAAAGCACTGTAAAGCTGTATATAAGTCTAAGTGCCATTGCTATTTCTGCAATGTTCTCTCAAAAAACTAAAAGTTATAGAGAAGTTCTTCTGAAACTTGAGTAGTTTAGCCAAAATTGGATAAATGATTTTTTCCCCCTTTGGGTAACAACACAGAAACTCATTACTTATCATAACAGGGACATTTAAATTGACTTAAAGATTGCCACGTGCCTTAAAATATATTTGAAAGTCTCCAAAGGGATTGCTATTAAGACACAAATCAATAAAGCTAGAAATGGTAATTTGTTGAAGTGAGATAAAGATTAATCAATAATCAATGTTATCATACCCTAGGATAATAAAGTAGCATTCCTGGAATCCTTGCACAATTTTAAACTAAAACTAAGGCTTAAATCAATGAATAATCAAAAGTCTACCAAAAAAGATACAACAAAAATAGCCATGGATCATATCTATCCGTGTCATGTTAGTTGGTTCCAATTTTTTGGCTCCAAAATGGAGAATTCATCAAAATTCCTTGCCAAGGACAGGTTTCAAGGCAGAAGAACAATTTAGAAGTTTCATACTACATGTTATCTTTCAGCTAAGTTTTAGAGAAACTGCAGATCTGAAACTTAGAGAAACTGCAGTACTGATAACAACGCGGTAAATTTGCAAATTCTTTTTTCTATTATCTTCCCTTTTACATTAGGAATCTGAACAATATCGGCCATTTTGCCTTATTCTTAAATTGCATCAAATTGCTTTTTTAAGACCCTTCAAAATCTTACAGATAGCGTTTTTATAGTATTATTCCTCCGCAGTACTTAAAAATTTTCATACAGGAATACGTTAGCTATAGAACTTGGCATATAATTCTGCATGTGTTCTCCTGTGCCTTTTTATATTTTATGCAGCTTTTAAAGCTATCTCCCCTTTATCATTCTTAATCGCAATTCTCTTCGGTCCTTTTCTCCAGAAATTTTAAAACGCTTTGGTGAGAGACTAAAAAGAGAGAGAGAGAGAGAGACTAAGCATTTTGTTCCATTTTCTGCCATGGCTTACACATTATGTTGCTCCCATTTAAAATGAATTCCATTATTCACTAGTTCGCACTGTAATATTTTTTTCTTTTAAATCTAAGGAACGAGCTAAACAATGTAAAATGTTATATATCATGCTCGCGTGCACGATTGCATATTATTTACATAAATACAACTTTTGGAAAAGCTACAGATCCTCAAATCCTGGAGGAAAAGAATTACATTTCTTGGGGAATCAATAGAAATTCTTCAGCACTAAGCTTTCTAAACTGATTTACATCTATTTTTCTGTCTTTCAAAAACTGTCTGAAATACATCCTTTTAAAGAAACTGCAGTCCTGATAACAGAACGCGGCAAATTTGCAAATTCTTCTTTGCATTATATTCAAATTACTTGACTCTAATTCTGCAACAAGTAGCTGGCAAGGCCTCACTGTGCTGGAAAACCTCGTATTAGTAAAGAAAAATAATCCGGATTTCCAGATTTTTAAAGCAGGCCTCGAGATGCACAAATATCACCAAACCACGGTCTTGGTTTCAAAATGGAGAAAAATGAGAAAGCAGTCACTCCAGAAACAGAAAAAGACTTTTTAAAAAGGAAATTTGGACCCAGCCGAGTTATCAGAACTTCAGTTCGATCCGTCTACCAACATGGAAGGCCAAAGCAATAAAATTGCTGTTTCCACAGTTAATCTTTAGCTGCAGGATTACTGCGTATTCTTTCTTAATCGCTAAAATGGAGCGATGCAAATGAAAAGGACTGAATTTATGTAGAGAGCGAGCTGGTGGAAATATGGGGCCTTCACATTATCATCAGGAAAACGGTGTTTTAAAATTCTTTTGCATTTTATATTTCTTAGCTACACATTTAAATGAGACTCAGTTAAAAACCTACACGCTTGCATTCCTCCTGTGGAAACAACTCTTTTCACATTATTTATTATAATGAAACATCTGCGAATACCTAAGAGAGCACCAAGGACCCCACAGTTTTCCTCCTCCTCCTCCTCCTCTCTGCAAACCCCACACCCTTCTAGCACTGATGATGTTACCTAGTTGGGTAATGAAACGTCTGCAAGAAAACAAGCAAGCTGAGAGAGCACCAAGGACCCCACAGTCCTCCTCCTTCTCCTTCCTTCTCTTCTCCTCCTCCTCCTCCCTTCTAGCACTGATGCTGTTACCTAGTTGGGTCATGAAACGTCTGCAAGAAAACAACTCAACTCAGCACCAAGGACCCCAGTCTTCCTCCTCCTCCACCTCCTCCTCCTCCTCCTCCTCCTCCTCCTCATCTCTGCAAACCCCACTCCCTTCTAGCACTGATGATGTTACCAAGTTGGGTCATGAAACATCTGCAAGAAAACAAGCAAGCTCAGAGAGCACCAAGGACCCCATAGTCATCGTCGTCCTCCTCCCCCTCCTCCTTCTCCCTGTAAACCCAATTCCCTTCTAGCACTGATGATGTTACCTAGTTGGGTAATGAAACATCTGCAAGAAATCCACCAAGCTCAGAGAGCACCAAAGATTTCACAGTCCTCCTCCTCCTCCTCCCTCCAACCACTACTCCCTTCTAGCACTGATGATGTTACCTAGTTGGGTAATGAAACGTCTGCAAGAAATCCACCAAGCTCAGAGAGCCCCAAGGACCCTACAGTCCTCTTCCTCCTCCTCCACAACTTTTACGTCCCTAAGGGAGCTTGCTTGCCCGTTTCCGTTGTAAGCTGTGATGGTCTTAAATGTGACCAATACGATTTGAGACCTTTCTTTTTTGCAGCAGTTGTTAAGCAAACACTGCGGTCATTAAGCAAGCCGATGGTTAGCTAAGGGCTGGTTCTGCAGAAAATAAATGCAGGTTTACAACGACACTGTCCTAAAACGTGGCCACAGGATTGGTGGATGCTGCAAGTCGTCGTAAACACGGGGCAATTGCTGAACACCCGAAGTGCAGTCCTGTGACCATATGGGAAATGGCCCGGCTGTCGTAACTCCGAGTCGAAAATTCCTCCGCAGGAAGATCCTCTGCAACGTCACTAAAGGACGGTCTTGCAAGGGATTCTTTCTCAACCTTGCCCTGAGGTCTTCGCCCTTCGCCCCACTCAACGCTGCCAAGATGTTGAAAAAAGGGATGTATTTTTCCCTTGATTTTTCTAAGTGTTCCTCTGTTTCTTAGCTTCACAAAGAACTAGCATTTTCTTACCAAGCCAGACATAGTCACCTCGAAATATGAATTCTTGATCTCAGCCACGCCTGCAAACCACCGAAGCTCTTGTTCAATTATTTAAACCTCTCGGAAATCTTGAAAGCCAACCCTGACGCTGGTTCAAAAAACAGATTTGTCTGTTTCATTTCAGACTTCAGGGTGTCTGAAGTGAACTTAAGGCAAAAGCACCAAAATGCATCGTATTCTTTCGCTTTCAGCCCCTCCATTGCAAAAGCTGCAGGCGATCCTTGACTTACGACCGCAAGGGAGCCCAGAATTTCGGTTGTTAAGCGACTTTCGCCGCATTTCACAACGTTTCTTGCCACCGTTGTTAAGTGAATCGCTGCAACGATAAGGACCAGTTTATCTGCGTGACCGCCTTATGCCACATTCCTCCCATCGACCAGTGAGGTCGCACAGGGTTGGCCTTCTTCAGGTCCCGTCGGCCAGACAGTGCCGGCTGGCGGGACCGCGGGGGAGGGCCTTCTCTGTAGCCGCTCCGACTCTGTGGAACCAACTTCCCCCCGAGATCCGTACTACCCCCACCTTACTGGCCTTCCGTAAAGCCCTTAAGACCTGGCTTTTCCGGCAGGCCTGGGGCCAATAGTTGTTCTGATTGGCCCATGCATGGTTGCGTGAATGTTTTATTTTAAATATAGTTGGGGTTTTTTTTTTCCCCCTTTCTTTTTTAAATTGTTTTTATATGTTTTATTTTTTATGATGTAAGCCGCCCAGAGTCCTTCGGGAGTTGGGCGGCATATAAATTTTATAAAATAAATAAATAAATAAATAAGATAAAGCTGCTAACACGGTTGTTAAGTGAATCAGGCTTCCTGTCAACTTTGCTTGTCCGACGGTCGCAAAAGGGGGATCACGTGACCCCCGGGAAGCTGCGACCATCATAAGTACATGCCAGTTGCCAAGCGTTTTGACTTTGGATCACGTGACTGCGGGAATGCTGCAATAGTAAGTGTGAAAGCGGTCATAAGTCACTTTTTTCAGTGCCGTTGTAATTTCGAACGGTCACTAAACGAATGGATGTAAATTGAGGACGACCTGTATTGAAAGATAAGGATGATGTAAGATTTTCAGCAAAGGTGTGAGGCCATCGTTTGCCTAAGTTTGCTTGTAGTCACAATGCTGAAGTCACTTTCTAGTCGAGTAAACAAGGTTCTACTGACCTACATTTATCACTCGTTTACTCTGCCCTCAACTAATTAAGATTACCCGGTGAGACTTCTTTCCAGGAAGGGAGCCCTGCAGAACTCCACGGGACTTTTTCCAAGTAAACATGTTTTCTCGTCAAACTCTTGGCCATTGTCGTTTATTTCTTGGCTTTGGCATGACGTTTGCACTTGAAACTGGGTGCAGCAGAGGCTGTAAAATCTATTCCTTATCTCCAAGACCAATTAAAATCCCAGGACTCGGATTTAAGGACACTTTCCTTTTTTAGTATAACGATGATTTTGGTAGATCTTGAGAGCCTACTTCTGCTCTGAGAATCTGACCCAAGAGATAAAGATTACAGTATTTGCTAACAGAGGCTAAAACGTGTGAAGAACGGTTGCTGGAATTGGGTAGGTCTAGTTTAATGAAAAGAAGGACTTGGGGTGACCTGATAGACCCCTCGCATCCTGGACACAAACTGTTTCAACTCCTACCCTCAAAACGACGCTATAGAGCACTGCACACCAGAACAACTAGACACAAGAACAGTTTTTCCCCAAATGCCATCACTCTTCTAAACAAATAATTCCCTCAACACTGTCAAACTATTTACTAAGTCTGCACTACTATTAATCTTCTCATCGTTCCCATCACCCATCTCCTCCCACAAATGACTGTATGACTGTAACTTTGTTGCTTGTAGCCTTACAATTTATATTGACTGGTTCCTACTATGATTTGATTGCTTATTTGTACCCGGACTATCATTAAGTGTTGTACCTTGTGATTCTTGACGAACTTATCTTTTCTTTTATGTACACTGAGAGCATATGCACCAAGACAAATTCCTTGTGT
>QLTV01001681.1:1085569-1101317 GCA_003457575.1 Thermophis baileyi
TGAGTGCTAGAAGGGGGTGGGGTTGGGAGGGAGGAGGAAGAGGAGGGGGAGGAGAAACAGGGGGAGAGGGATGGCTGTGGGGTCCTTGGTGGTCTCTGAGCTTGCTTACTTTCTTGAGGATGTTTCATGACCCAACTAGGTAACATCATCAGAGCGAGAAAGGAGGGGGAGTTTGCGGAGAGGAGGAGGAGGGAGAGGAAGACGACTGTGGGGTCCTTGGTGGTCTCTGGGCTTGATGGCTTTCTTGCAGACCTTTCATGACCCAAACTAGGTAACATCTTCCGTGCTAGAAGGGAGTGGGGTTTGCAGGGAGGAGGAAGAGGAGGAGGAGGAGAAACAGGGGGAGAGGGATGGCTGTGGGGTCCTTGGTGGTCTAGGAGGGGGAGATTGCGGGGAGGAGGAGGAGGAGGAGGACGAAGCCTGTGGGGTCCTTGGTGGTCTCTGGGCTTGATGGCTTTCTTGCAGACCTTTCATGACCCAAACTAGGTAACATCTTCCGTGCTAGAAGGGAGTGGGGTTTGCAGGGAGGAGGAAGAGGAGGAGGAGGAGAAACAGGGGGAGAGGGATGGCTGTGGGGTCCTTGGTGGTCTCTGAGCTTGCTTACTTTCTTGAGGATGTTTCATGACCCAACTAGGTAACATCATCAGAGCGAGAAAGGAGGGGGAGTTTGCGGAGAGGAGGAGGAGGGAGAGGAGGAAGACTGTGGGGTCCTTGGTGGTCTCTGGGCTTGATGGCTTTCTTGCAGACCTTTCATGACCCAAACTAGGTAACATCTTCCGTGCTAGAAGGGAGTGGGGTTTGCAGGGAGGAGGAAGAGGAGGAGGAGGAGAAACAGGGGGAGAGGGATGGCTGTGGGGTCCTTGGTGGTCTCTGAGCTTGCTTACTTTCTTGAGGATGTTTCATGACCCAACTAGATATGATCTTCAGTGCTAGAAGGGAGTTGGGGAGGAGGAGGAGGAGGACTGTGGGGTCCTTTGTAGTCTCTGAGCTTGGTGGTTTTCTTGCAGACATTTAATGACCCAACTAGGTGATATCTTCAGTGCTAAAAAGAAGTGGGGTGTGTAGAGAGGAGGAGGAGGAGGTCTGCTGGGTCCTTGGTTGTCTCTGAGCTTGGTGGTTTTCTTGCAGGCGTTTCATGACCCAACTAGGGAACATCTTCAGTGCTAGAAAGAACTGTATATAAACAGAAAATAAACCCCACTCCCTTCTAGCACTGATGATATTACCTAGTTGGGTCATGAAACGTCTACAAGAAAACCACCAAGCTGAGACAGCACCAAGGAGCCCACAATTCCCCTCCACTGGCCCACTAAAAAGGCTTCACTGGGATTATTGGTTTTGAAAGTCCTAAAGGGAATATTTGGAACCAAAGAAGGGTCCTAATCTGGTGTTTCATAGGGCACCTCTTGTTGGTTTGTGAACAGGTGAACCACGCCAGTGACGTCTGGGTGATGGGAAAGCCCCAACCAGAGAGCTACGATGGGATCGTAACTAACCAAAGAGGCGTCACTGTTGCCGCTCCCGGCGCAGACTGCATTCCTGTTCTGTTTGCTGACCCGGTCAAGAAAGTTTGTGGAGCTGCCCATTCAGGTAACCAAACACCTGTTGTTCTGACCCGGCTCCCAAACACGACAAACCCTCTATAGTTAAATAAATGTTCCCTTTATTAGGAGCACCAGCAGCCCCAGCAAAAAGTCTCTCTCTCTCACACACACACACACAGCAGGCTAACAAGTCCGTCCGGCAGGGGAGATGAATAGTTGTCTGCCACACCTATTCGTCTCCGCCCCCTGCCTTTTATCCCCCAGAGCTAAGGTGGGGCTTCGCTAGCAGCGGTGGCTCTTCCTTCCCAAGGACCGGCCCATAGATTTCCACTGCTCTCCTCTCCTCTGCCTTCTGCGCATCCGCCCATCAGGCACTGGACCCAGCTGTTCCTCCTCTTCCTCATCAGCCACCTCCAGACCTGGGGGCTGTTGACTCCATCTGAGGGTTGACGGACGGCACAGGTTCCGCCTCTGTCTCTCTCTCTGCCAGCTCCATTCCCTCTTCCCCCTCGGAGCTCTCAGGCTGCCTTGATGCTGACCCTGACTCCCACCCCTCCTCCTCCTCCTCTGATTCGGCTGCTGGAGGGGCTGGCGGCCAACAGGCCACAACACCTGTGGCTTTGTAGATACCAGCGGTTGCATGCATGGTGCAGCTTTCCATACATTTCCAATTCAGGCATGCAATGAGTTTCCTCGTTGCTTGATGCAGAATTCTGCACTGTGCATCTTTGCCACAGTAAAGAGGTAGTCCTCGCGTTGATACCACAATGGAGCCCGAAATTGATGTTGTTAAGCGAAATAGCAATAGCAATAGCACTTAGACTTATATACCGCTTCATAGTGCTTTACAGCCCTCTCTAAGCGGTTCACAGAGTCAGCATATTGCCCCCAACAATCTGGGTCCTCAGTTTACCCACCTCAGAAGGATGGAAGGCTGAGTCAACCTTGAGCCGGTGAGATTTGAACCGCCGAACTGCAGCTAGCAGTCAGCTGAAGTAGCCTGCAGTGCTGCACTCTAACCACTGCGCCACCTCGGCTCTTTTAAATGATAGATAGATAGATAGATAGATAGATAGATAGATAGATAGATAGATAGATAGATAGATAGATAGATAGATAGATAGATAGATGATAGATAGATGATAGATAGATAGATAGATAGATAGATAGATAGATAGATAGATAGATAGATAGATAGATAGATAGATAGATAGATAGATAGCAATAGCAATAGCAATAGCAATAGCACTTAGACTTATATACCGCTTCACAGTGCTTTACAGCCCTCTCTAAGCGGTTTACAGAGTTAGCATCTTGCCCCCAACAACCTGGGTCCTCATTTTACCCACCTCAGAAGGATGGAAGGCTGAGTCAACCTTGAGCCTGGTGAGATTTGAACTGCAGCTAGCAGTCAGCTGAAGTAGCCTGCAGTGCTGCACTCTAACCACTGCGCCACCTCGGCTCTTAAAGTGTGTAAAGTGGGTTTGCCCCGTTTTGCGACTTTTCCTGCCACCGTTGTCCAGCGAATCATTGCATTTCTGAAGTTAGCTAAACACGGTTGTTAAGTGAATCCGGATTCCCCATTGACTTTGCCAGTCAGAAGGTCGCAAAAGGGAATCACATGACACTGGGACACCGCAACTGTCGTAAGTATGAGTCAGTTGCCAAGCGTCTGAATTTCAAACGGGTGACCCTGGGGATGCTGCAATGGTTGTAAGTGTGAAAAATGGTTGTCACTTTTTTCAGTGCCGTTGTAACTTTGAACGGTCACTAAATGAAACCATTGTAAGTTGAGGACTGGCTGTGTTTGTTTCAGTAAGCTCTCTCCTTTGCTCTTTGCTAGTTTGAAGTCACCCTTTCTCAGACTCAAAGCAGGGGTGGGTTCCTCCCAGTTTGGACCGGTTCGCCCGAACCGGTAGCGACCCGCTGGTGATGTCACGATGTCCGTGGGGGCCGCCATCTTTTTTTTTTTGAATTTTTTTTATTTATTTTTTTCCTTCTGAGCATGCGCAGAAGCCGACTTCCGGCACTGTGCATGTGGTCGCCATCTTTTTTTTTTGGCTTTTTTTGATTTATTTTATTTTGGGGGGATTTTTTGCTACTGCGCATGCACGCGGGCGCAAGGCACGCCCATGCTGCACGGGAGGGAGCGAACCGGCAGCGAGGTAAGTTGGAACCCAACCCTGACTCGAAGGGTGTTTTTCCAAAAGGCAACTGGACTTCCTTATTTTATTTTATTTTAAAGTTCTAAAGAACTTTCTTCAAAAGTGAAGAAGCTTCTTGGATGACATGTGAAATGTCTTCAAGGAAAACAACCAAGAAAATCCAGTTGCCTGTTGAAAAAGCACCTTTTGGGACAACCATGTCCTGGATGACTGAGAATCTCCATAGACATTCCTTTGAAAATGTTTTGCTTCTCATCCAAGCAGCTTCTTCAGTTCTGAAGAAGAAGAACTGAAAAAGCTTCTGGGATGAGAAGCGAAATCTCTTCAAAGAAAAACCAGAAAGTCCAGTTGCCTCTTGAAAAAGCATCTTTGGGACAACCATGACCTGGAATCTCCGTAGACACAGTTTCTCAGACATTACATGAATGCTTCAGTGGTTTGCCGCAAAAGAAGGATTTGGAAATCCCACAGACTTGACAATGCCTAAACGTTCTCTTCTCCCTTTTGATAGCCAAGTTATATCATTGTCTTAAAATAATTATGAGAAACGCAGGACAGGTTGTTTGTTAGGCAGAAGGCAAAAGGAAGGGAATTTGAAGAAGTGAAAATACATTTACTTCAGAAATACACGGAACGCCGAGCTATGCTGACTTCAGGTAATTGTAGCTTGGGGAAAAAAAATGTTGTCTTGCAAAACGAAGATTGCTCTGCCCTCGGCTTCTTTTGTTGCTAGGGTGTGAAGATTAATCCCTAATCCCTGTGGGGTTTTGTCACTACTTCCTGGTTCTTTGTTTGGGGAAGTCGGTGGATGGCTAGCACATTCTGTTCTCCGAATTTTGAAAGGTTGATTGAGTCACCTTGAGCAGTTTAAAATAGGCCACTGGAAAAGCGATAGAATAGAGAAGAATAACCACAATTGCCATTTTTCTGTACACCAATGGCACACATCTAGAATACTGCGTTCAGTTTTGGTCACCACACTATAAAAAAAGATGTTGAGACTCTAGAAAGAGTGCAGAGAAGAGCAACAAAGATGATTAGGGGACTGGAGGCTAAACCATACGAAGAGCGTTTGCAGGAACTGGGCATGGCTTATCTAGTGAAGACAAGGACCAGGGGAGACATGATAGCAGTCTTCCAATATTTGAGGGGCTGCCACAGAGAGGAGGGGGTCAAGTTATTTTCCAAGGCACCTGAAGGCCAGACAAGGAATAACGGATGGAAACTGACCAAGGAGAGATTCAACCTGGAAATAAGGAGGAACTTTCTGACAGTGAGAACAATCAACCCATGGAATAGCTTGCCTTCAGAAGTTGTGGGAGCTTCATCACTGGAGGCTTTGAAGAAGAGACTGGACTGCCATCTTGTCATAAATGGGGGGTTGGACTAGATGACCTACAAGGTCCCTTCCAACTCTGTTAATCTGTATTGGTACATAAAATGAAATTGCGATGCTCCTGGGAAATTCCGAGTCATCCTGATTTTATTCTTATTTTTAAAGAAAGGCGTTAATGGTTTTAAACCCGTGAAATTGGTAAAGTCTACAGGATGATTAGAGCTAGTCCTTCACTTAACAACGGTAGCAAAAAAAATCATAAAATGGGACAAAACTCACTTAAATGTTTCCCTTAGCAAGAGAAACGTTGCACTCAACTGTGGTCGTGATGTTTTTGTCACCGTTGTTAAGTGAATCACTGCAGGTGTTAAGTTAGTCACACCGCTGTTAAGTGAATCTGGCTTCCCCATTGACTTGGCTTATCGGAAGGTCGCCGAAGGAGATCACGTGACCACGTAAATGAACCGTTGTAAGTCGAGGACTACTTCTCTAAGAAATGTTGGCTAGTTCTTCTTTGCATAGTATGGATAGTCCTTGACTTAGGTCCACATTTGGGATCACAATTTCTGTGGCTTCATGAAGGTGTGCCTGATTGTACGTCCGTTGTTAAGGGAATCACGGCAAGTTGTTCAGTGAATCGTAAGTCATTAAGCGAATCCAGCTCTCCCCCTCCCCCAATTGATTTTGCTTGTCGAAAACCAGCTGTGAAGGTTCCAAACGGCGATTCTATCATCTCGGTTCTCTGGACGTTGCAAATATAAATACATGCCACAGATTTTATACACCAAATTTTGATCACGTGACCATAGGAACTCTGCAACAGTTGTAATTGCAAATACTATTTGTCCTTCCACATTTCTGTAGTATACAGTTTAGGATTTGCAGTGCTATTTTGCATCCTCTTGCATTTAAATCCTAAAAAAAACAAGTTACCTTATTATTTTTGTCTGTGTTTCAGGCTGGCAAGGCACCTTACTAGGGGTTTCTATGGCTGTAGTTGACGCTATGGTAACAGAATATGGTTCGGACATAAAGGATATCCTCATAATTCTTGGACCTTCTGTGGGGCCCTGTTGCTTTACGCTACCCAAGCAATCAGCAGAAGAGTTTTACAAGATTGATCCAACATGTGTAAGATGTTTTGAATCACCCAATCCATACGTTGATATTCGGAGAGCAACACGGTAAGTCTGGCCTTGTGGACACTTTAGAATAAAAGAATAGAAGAGTTGGAAGGGACCTTGGAGGTCTTCTAGTCCAACCCGCTGCTCAATAAGGAGACCCTATTCCATTCAAGACAAATGCCTGTCCAACCTCTTCTTAAAAACCTCCAGTGACCCACGACTTCTGAAGGCAAGCTGTTCCACTGGTTAATTGTTCTCATAGTCAGGAAATTCCTTCCTTCCTTCCTTCCTTCCTTCCTTCCTTCCTTCCTTCCTTCCTTCCTTCCTTCCTTCCTTCCTTCCTTCCTTCCTATAATTTCTGATGGCTTTCCTATTTACTAAAGGGACTTTGGAGGTCTTCTAACCCAACCACATGCTTGAGCAAGAGACCCTATACCATTCCAGACAAATGGTTGTCCAGTCTCTTCTTAAAAACTTTTTTGGAGCACCCACAACTTCTGGAGGCAAGTCATTCCACTGGTTAATTGTCCTCACTATCAGGAAATTTCTCCTTAGTTCCAGGTTGCTTCTCTCCTTGATCAGTTTCCACCCATTGCTTCTTGTCCTGCCTTCAGGTGCTTTGAGAATACGTTGACCCCCTTTTCTTTGTGGAATCCCGTCAGATACTGGACAACTGCTCTGCTATAAAATAACATTAATTACACTTATTAATACCTGAATCCTTCATGCCCCTGTGTACGATTTTTCTCTCTTTCTTTAATATGCAAGTTGCCTTATTCTGCTCTTAATATAACTTTAGAGACCTCAGATGTTAGGAATTGGGAGCCTCTGATAATGTTGATAAAGTTTCTAAATATCAACGATAAACACAACAAAGTAACCCAACAACAATTCTTGCTAGAAATGTTGATTATCCATTTTCCCCAGTTGGGAAAATCCCCGGTGCTGTTTCATCATAATTTTTTTGGGTGGTGACTAATAACTACAACATAACATTTTCTCTTGTTTTCTTCCCCCGCAACAGAGTTCTCCTAGAAGCTGGAGGGATCCTACCCAGGAACATTCAAGACGACTCCGTAACAGACCCAGAGCAAAACCTCAGTCTTTGCACATCCTGTGATCCCAACAAGTTCTACTCACATGTTCGAGACGGAGAAAACTTTGGCACTCAAATTGGCTTCATCTCCATTAAAAACTGAGAGTACATCCTAAACCAGAGGTCTTCAAACTTGGCAAGTCTTAAAGTTGCCAAGTTTGGGGACCCCTGTCCTAAACTGTGGGAACTATGGATGAAGTTTGATGAACTTTCCTTATTAGTAGAAAGAGCCTAGTGACAGTTATAAGTTTCCAACCAAATTTTTATACTGTTTGCAACCAACAATTTGGGTATGGCTAGTGAAAAGAGGGACTAGGGGAGACATGACAGCAGTCTTCCAATATCTCAGGGGCTGCCCCAAAGAAGAGGGAGTCAAGCTATTCTCTAAAGCACCTGAAGGCAGGACAAGAAGCAGTGGATGGAAACTAATCAAGGAGAGAAGCAGCCTGGAATTAAGGAGAAACTTCCTAACAGTGAGGAGAATTAACCAGTGGAACAGCTTGCCTCCAGAAGTTGTGGGTGCTCCATCACTGGAGGTTTTTAAGAAGAGACTGGACAACCATTTGAAAGGTATAAGGCAGTGATGGCGAACCTTTTTTTCCTCGGGTGCTGAAAGCACGCACGCACGCGCTATTGTGCACACACGCGTGCCCACACCCATAATTCAATGCCCCCCATGTGCCTCGCCACCTGCACATACGCGCGCGACCCCCCATGCTGCCCCACCCCCCACGAATGCATGCATGACACACACACCCCCGCTGCCCCATTTCCCGACTTCCGGTGGGCCCAGTAGGCCCGTTTTTCACCCTCCCCAGGCTCCAGAGGCTTCCCTGGAGCCTGGGGAGGGCAAAAACGGCCTCCCCCGTCCCCCCGGAGGCCCTCTGGAGGCCGGAAATGGCATCCCAGAGCCTCCACGCAAGCCAAAAATCAGCTGGCCGGCGTGCACATGCGTGCTGGAGCTGAGTTAGGGCAACGGCTCGTGTGCCAGCAGAACCTGTGGCACGCGTGCCATAGGTTCGCCATCACTGGTATAAATAAGGTCTCCTGCTAGAAGACCTCCAAGGTTTCTTCTGGTTCTATTCTGACTTTCAAATGCTTCTGCTGAATCTTGTGTTCCATAACTCAGTGAGGATTTATTTTGCCAAAAAAGGAACAAAATGACCAAAATACCTCGCCACCAACTATCAACACCTAGATGTGCAGAGATTAACACCAAGGTTAACATCAGACCAACAATCAGGAAGTAAACAATACCCCAATCAAGGAACTGCTGAACAAGTTAACAGTAAACAGGCCAACAAAAGAACCACCAACACCACTTGCACCAACACTGACAGTGAAAAACCACTAGAATATAAATTGAGAGCAAACCCAACTGCCCACTAGCACAGATGATGTTACCTAGTTGGGTAATGAAACGTCTGCAAGAAGACAACCAAGCTCAGGGACCACCAAGCACCCCTCAAGATTATATTTCTGCATGTACTTACCAAAACTTTGTTTCAGACTGAAAATTACACCTGAGTTTTGTGGCCGTTAAGATCAAGGTTTGATCAGAATAATAGTGATTATTTCATTTCGTTTCAATCTTTTAAATAAAATAATGATCTTACTAACACATTCATTGAACCTTGTGCATTTCTTCAACCTTTTGGAACGGCAGGGATGGGCAGTTTTCTTGCATTTGAGGAACCATCCTTTTTTTTACCCAGAGCTTAATTTTAATTTAATTTTTAATTTTAAGCATCTTGCTCCTCTATATTCCATCTTTGCTTCGTCTTCCTTCCAGTGTGTGCTTTTTCTTTCTTTATTTTTAACCATCTACCCTGATCATCCTCCCTGCTTTACGACGTTTTGGTCCCCTGGATGTGGGTTTCAATGCAGAAGGTCCATTTAGGTGTTTTTTTCCTGACTCTTCAATTCCAGACCCCATTCACTGGGTGGCACTGTGTAGTTAAAAATGCCATTGAAACCCCCTTGCAAGTCTATTTAGTAGCATTTTAAAGGCATTTTTGTGTCTGGGTAATTCTGCAGCTTTGCTCCAGAGATGTTTTTATCAGCTGGAGGGGAAAAAATGCAGCTCTTATTTATATGCAATTTGGAACTTATCAGCTCAGTGGATCAATACTGTTAAGCTATGTAAATATAATCATGAATTTTATTCCTTTGTGCCAGATTAAGGGGAAGGAAGACTTGTTGACCTTGTCTGCCTCGGTATATTCTACTAACTACGTAAATCCAATATAATCAGGAAAAAATTATGTGGATTGATCATGAGTAAAGGCTCCTTAACAGGAAATCAATCCTTATGTTTTTTCCCCCCACTTCCTCTGTTTGTCCTCCAGCAATATTCTGCCACTATATAGTCTATGGTTATTGGAAAGGCTTGGTTTTTCACAGTGGAAGGCAAAACGATGGACATGATAATTAACTTAATTTGTTTAATAAATTTTAATCTCTGCTCTGCGGGAGATAGGAATCGAAATCTTGTTGCTTGAAACAGGTTGCTCAAGAATTAATAACTTGAGACTCACAAATGCAGGGTTTCCCAACCTTGGCGATTTTAAGATGTGTGGATCTCAATTCCCATATTTATCCTCGTGGTCTTCAGGTTTGGTCATTTATGATCGTCCTGGGAAGCCCATCCCAGCTTCTACCTTGATGCAAAAGTCGTTCTACATGCCCTTCTCCAAAAAGAAATGATTTGCTAGCAACTTCCTTCCTCCACATTCTACAAACTGTGACTTGTTCACCGCAAATTGAACCAAAACTCGGGGAAGCCAGATTAAGAAAGGGATAGTAGACATGGAGAAGGTTCAAAGTGTAGAAGCAAGGAATCTTCTTCCAGGCAGGGACTGTCTCTTCTGCCCTCTCCCTCCCCAGAAAGACCCAAATACAACCTCACTGTTGTTGTAGGGCAGAAATAATTTAGGAAGGACTTGCGTGAAGTCGTAACACCAAGGAAAATCACTGCAGTTGTTAAATTAGGGACACCGTTGTTAAGTGAATCCGGCTTCCTCATTGACTTTGCTGGTCAGGTCGCAAAAGGGGTTCACGTGACCCCGGAACTCTGCAACCGTCATAAGTACATGCCAGTTGCCAAGCCTCTGAATGTTGATCGTGTGACCATGGGGAGTACTGCAACCATCGTAAGTGTGAAAAACTGACATAAGTCGCTTTTTTCAGTGTTGTAACTTCGAACGGTCACTAAATGAACTGTTGTAAGTCGAGGACTACATATCATTCCACTCAAACAGCTGTTCCTTGTATTGGGAAAATGTTTAAAACGCCCAAAGGGAAGTTTTACACCTAACACCAAAGACAGCACCTGCCAGCAAAACCAACCCTTTGTAAATGATCACAATTTTTTCTTCCGCCAACACAAAGGCGCCACTGCGGTATCCAGGACCTCGATCCATCCAGGCCCATTGTTGGTACCGAGATAGCAATTGGAAAATTAAGTGTTAAAGGAAGCTGACCCATAAGACCTGTAGATAAAGCAATGTTGTTTTTTCTCCCCTCCAAGTTGTACGGTATTAATCTTCGGTGTTTTCAAAACACTTTTTGTTCGCTGGTGTTTATCAAAAGGGGCGGGGGACTTGCCTCAAATAAACGGCAGCATTTTACCAAAGAGTTTTTGCTTTCACAAAGAAAATCTTTTATTTCTCCCATCGGATGGGAATTCCCACAAGCGCTCATATTCCAGCCACAACAGCAGGCAACGAAACCAAACAAAACCCAGACTTGTTGTAATGCCTTTACGGCTGATATTGTTTTATTTAGTTTCCTAGGACGGTTTATGTTGATTGCTTATTTAGTATCCTATGACTATCACTAAGTGTTGAATCTTGTGATTTGCTATGAGTGTATTTTTATGATGACTATGATCATGATTTATCACTTATAGCTTCTACGTACACTGAGAGCTTATGCACCAAGACAAATTCCTTGTGTGTCCGATCACACTTGGCCAATAAAGAATTCTGTTCTATTCTATTCTATTCTATTCTATTCTATTCTATTCTATTCTATTCTATTCTATTCTATTCTATTCTATTCTATTCTATTCTGTAATTCTATTCCATTTTGTAATTCTCTTCTCTTCTCTTCTCTTCTCTCTCCTCTCCTCTCCTCTCCTCTCCTCTCCTCTCCTCTCCTCTCCTGTCTTCTCTTCTCTTCTCTTCTCTTCTCTTCTCGAATAGGCGGGTGCCAGACGAATGGCATAGGGACTAGAGCATACAAAACGTTCGCTAGACCAATTCTCGAATACAGCTCTCCTGTCTGGAACCTGCACTGCATATCGGACATTAATAGAATTGAGAGAGTCCAAAAATATTTCACGAGAAGAGTTCTCCACTCCTCCAACAAACTTAATGTAAACTTCTCCAAACTTCACTGCAGAAAATACGACTTCAGCAACAGAGTGGTCAACGCCTGGAATTCACTACCTGACTCTGTGGTTTCTTCCCCAAACCCCAAAAACTTTAACCTTAGACTGTCTACTGTCGACCTCACCCCATTCCTAAGAGGTCTGTAAGGGGCATGCATAAGCGCACCAGCGTGCCTACCGTCCCTGTCCTACTGTCCTATTGTCCTCATCTATCTGTATTCACTTTGATTATGTTTATACCTATACCTGCTATCTTGTACATGTTTGACAAACAAATAAATAAAATAAAAGTCCTGCTAGAAATACTTCGAAATCTCGAAACCTTTTCCCAGAGGGGAGTGACAGAAACAGGACGTGAAGGGGGTGTGGGGGGTCTCTAACAATGCTTTGCGCTCTAAGCACACAGCGCTTATAAGCAGCATCCTGACTAACCCTCACCAGTTTGATCCCCAGCCCTCCTTTCTCATTCAGAAATGAGAAAACATCTCTTTCAACTCTGCTGATTCATTCTAACAGGGAAACAGGAGTTTCTTAGTGACGGAAGTTACGCCCTGAAATTCTTCTGAGGCCATCAATCCTGCAAATCAGAAAAGGCGAAATTCTTCCTGGCTGCCAGGTTCTTCTTTCTCCATAGAAAACACAAAAATTCTCAAAAGCTCCCAGAGAACAGCAGAAAGAAAAGAACGGAAGGAAGGGAAGTATCGAATGAACTTGGTTAGCCAAAAAATAAAGACAGCAGTCAAAGGAAGGGGTTCAGGAGGCAGAAAACGAAGAAAGAGGATAGGAAGCTACCGTAGTTTGGCACAGTGGTTAAGGTACTAGGCTAGAAACCAGGAGATGGTGAGTTCTAGTTCCGCCTTAGCCATGAAAGCCAGCTGGGTGACTTGGGGCCAATCACCAGGAGACTGGGAGTTCTAGTTTCGCCTTAGCCATGAAAGCCAGCTGGGTGACTTGGGGCCAATCACCAGGAGACTGGGAGTTCTAGTTCCGCCTTAGCCATGAAAGCCAGCTGGGTGTCTTGGGTCCAATCACCAGGAGACTGGGAGTTCTAGTCCTGCCTTAGCCATGAAAGCCGGCTGGATGACTTGGGGCCAATCACCAGGAGATGATGAGTTCAAGTCCCATCTTAGCCATGAAAGCCAGCTGGGCGGCTTTGAGCCAATCACCAGGAGACTGGGAGTTCTAGTCCCACCTTAGGTATGAAAGCCAGCTTGGGCGATTCACCAGGAGGCTGGAAGTTCTAGTCCCACTTAAGCATGAAAGCAGCTGGGTGACTCGGGCCAGTCCCTCTCTTTCATCCCTACCCACTTCACAGAGTTGTTGTGGGGAAAATAGGAGGAGGAAGGAAGATACATTTGCCTCCAGGAGTCATTTATAAAAACAATAAAGCTGGAATACAAATACCGTATTTTTCGGAGTATAAGACGCACCGGAGTATAAGACGCACCTTAGTTTTGGGGAAGGAAAACAAGGGGAAAAAAATCTGCCTCTGCCTCACAGCAAACAGCACAGATGATATACACTGTTTGCTGTGTATTTCTGTGCATGTGTGCCTGACCCATAGAAATAGCAAAGAATTGGAGAAATGTACATTATGGCAGTATATTAATGCCAGAAAGTTTTCTTAAATGTAGTCACACTAACTCCTCCCGATTATTTAAATAGATCTACTCCAAACATGACTAAGCCAGGGTGTAACTCAGCTGCCTTATTTTAATACTAAAACAGGACACTGTTATAGATCAAGCATTTATTTTAAAAAGCTTCTTCATTTTGTTAAGTTGTCTCGAACAATAATAAAGCAGTCTTTAAAAAATAAGTCTAATAATTTGAACATTCTATGGACATTTATAGTTATTGACTTACCTCCTTGCATCCAGTTTCAGCAGTCTGATTAGCACAAGAAAATAAAATTCTGCCTCTGCCTCCCAGCAAGTTGCCTCCTTGCGGTTCTAGTTTCACTTTCATTTTAGCACTGGGCCTGCCTGCAGCCTCTCAGCTGATGGTCGGGAGGCCAATAATCAGTTCCTTGTGCTAATAAGGCTCTGCACTGTTTGCTGCAAGGAGGTAAATTGCTGGGAGGCAGAGGCCAAAGGGTGGGGGTGGCTGGGTGGGGCTACATTCGGTGTATAAGACGCACCCAAGTTTTTACCCTCTTTTTTTAGGAGTAAAAAGGTGCCTCTTATACTCTGAAAAATACGGTAAATAAATGGGGGGAAAAACAGATTGAAGAGAACAGGGTTGCTTTTATAGGTAGACAAGGAAGAAAATGACGCAAAAGGTTTCTTAGGGGAGACATGTTTCTTTCATAAATGATATTAAGCTCATTTCAGAACCTGGAGAATCACGTTCTGGTTTAGTAGAGAGCTTGGCAATGAAGTCCAGTGATATCTATGGAGGTTCTCAGTCCTCCAGGTCATGGTTGTCCCAAAGGTGCTTTTTCAAGAGGCCACTGGACTTCCTTTGTTTTTCCTTGAACACATTTCACTTCTCATCCAAGAAGCTTCTTCAGTTCTATCTGAATGATGGAGGATAGAAGGGTTTATATCCCTCACAGTCATCTGGTTGTTAGGACTCCCTCTGAGAGTCATTGAGGCTACTTGGACAGAAAAACAGAGAAACCTCCAAGTGGCCTCAACGACTCTCAGAGAGCGACCAGATGACTGCAACGAATATAAATCCTTCCATCCTCCAACCTTTAGTCAGAACCGAAGAAGCTTCTTGGATGAGAAGTGAAACCTCTTCAAGGAAAAAAAAAGACCAAGAAAGTCCAGCTGCCTTTTGGAAAAAGCACCGTTGGGACAAGTCCAGTGGTGAGATTTAGGGAGGAAAGGATCTGCAGGCTGGTTATCCTTGATGCAAAAGATTTTGCGGTGATAATCTCACTAAGGAAGGAGATAAGGAAATAATTGAAAGCAGCTTTGGCTTCGATGTGGGTCTCGCACACACAAAATCGGAAGAGCTTGGATCATACTATCGTCACCGCCATCTTGACACCCCACACTCTTTGCCCTGTACTAAATTGTTATTTTCAACAGCCAGAGGCTTTTCAAAGATTAGCTTATTTCCTTTGGACATCCGTGAGTTTGTTGAAGTGAGAATTCGAACGGCTGGAGATGTTTTTCAAAGCTCTTCGGCTGGTTCTGTTTTCCCAAAAAAGCACACAAACAGAGTTAGAAGTGTGCGTAATTTGGATATCGGTGTATTTTTAGCCCTGAGGAGAGCTGAAATGACACAACAAGCAGTGTCGCCAGTTTTTACGGACAGAATTGTCCCGGAAAAGATGTTTTGCGCTTTTAGCATTTCGAATAGTCACTAAACAGACTGTAATGTACTAGATAACTGAGCTTGATGGTTTTCTTTCAGATCTTTCAATAAGATAATAAAGAAAAGTATTCCAGGACATTTTTACATGTCGTGCTTCCGTGTAAATCTCACGGAGAAGGAAAGAAGCTGGACGCCCGTTTCTCCAGATGCGAACTTTACGCCACGTTACACACAGATTAAAGAAAAGACAAGTTAAAATCTCACGCGCAAATTACTGTACGTAGTTCGGATGCCGTGTGTGAACCGGGCATAGCCTGGAAAAACTCAAGCTGGCTTCTGTCACCATGGATTTGTTCTGAACCAGGCTTGCTGGGCTGAAAGCTTTGATCTGTTTCACAGAATCATCGTCAGTCCTTGGCAGAGGTCGGATTCACTGGGTTTCTGCCCCCCCCCCCGACAAGAGAAATATTTCCCAGCGTTTGTTCCAGTTCAGAGGTATCAGATATTATTTTTCTCACTCGCCATCTCAAATCAAGGAAGGCTGTGGAGCTTCACCTTCTGCAAGTTTCCAGAGTCCTTCACCGTTTCTTTCACGTATGAAAAAGAGTGTTCCTTTCTGATTATTATTATTTATTATTATTATTATTATTATTATTATTATTATTATTATTATTATTCCTCTTCTCTTCTGGGGGTTGTGCAGTGCCCTATTGATGCCCATGATGGATAGTTTTTGGAGTGCTGATTGGTCAGTCTTTTACTAGTTGTGGATTCTTTGAGCCCATAAATTCCACTTTGTCCTCCTTTGTATCTTCTTCTGTTC
>QLTV01001681.1:1137104-1152108 GCA_003457575.1 Thermophis baileyi
AGGAAGAAAGAAAGAAAGAAAGAAAGAAAGAAAGAAAGAAAGAAAGAAAGATAGAAAGAAAGAAAGAAAGAAAGAAAGAGGGAGAGAGGAAGGAAGGAAGGAAGGAAGGAAGGAAGGAAGGAAGGAAGGAAGGAAGGAAGGAAGGAAGGAAGGAAGGAAGGAAGGAAGGAAGATGGGAGAGAGGGAGGGAGCTAAGCATATCTCCAAATCAGGGATCCTACAGCTTTTTAGACGGATTACCAAATGCACGGATGTTAAATTTAGTTAATTCATGACCCACCCTTAGATCCGAGCAAGCAATGACTATGATTTCCATACCCCTCTAAATTAGCTTTTAGGAAGTCGGTATGTGTTCCTTGTAGAGATTTGATTGATCTGATTCTGTAAAACTGTGCAGTGTCACAGTGATCTGGGAAAGTTGCCTTGAGATTGTGATAAACATCTTGCTGCATAACTAGACTGCAGCAAGCGATTCATCTTAAAACATATTTATACCCAACAGGCAATCTGCTCTGAGCCTCTCTCGAACCCATCCCTGAAGGACATATTTTCTCAGAACTTCTCAGAATTGGGCATGATCGCATCCTTTCCTTTGCAAGCAACTAAATTTCCTCTACTTTCAGGGAACTAGTAATTATATGTCCCCAATATTTATTTGAGTTGCCCTTCTTATACAATAAAAGCTGAAGTAATCCCTTTTCGGGACACATCCTTCTCTAAGGTGGCACCAATTTTGTCCTTCACGCTGAGAAAGCTTCAAAGCTACAAGCCATCGATGAAAAACCAACCTCTATTTTATTGGACAAATGACTCATTCCTCCATTAAATTTCTGCTTATTGATCGCTTTTACATCAGGCTGTTATCTCAGAGGATAAGTGATGTAATGTATCTCTCTGCCTACTTTCTGGCTCGATCGATGAATTTAGAAATTTTTTGACTTTGGTGAGGAATTGGACCAGTCTTTCTAATTCTCGATATGATTACCAACTGTCTATGGAGATTCTCAGACATCCAAGTCATGGTTGTCCCAAAACCTCTTTCGTACTAATTTCCATTCTAAGCAGACATGCAAAATTAGAATTTGGTTATCATCTCAGGTGCTTTTTCAAAAGGCAACTGGACTTGCTTTTTCCTTGAAGATGTTTTGCTTCTAATCCAAGAAGCTTCTTCAGTTCTCCTTCAGTTCTTCTTCAGAACTGAAGAAGCTTCTTAGATGAGAAGAGAAATGTCTTCAAGGAAAAGCAAAGTCCAGTCGCCTTGCGAAAAAACACTGAGATGATAACCAAACTCTAATTTTGCATGTCTGCTTAGAATGGAAATTAGTATGAAAGAGGCTAGCATTCCCCAACTGTGATCATATTCTGCCTTCATCCACATTGCCATGAACTAGCAAGCATGCAAGCCAAGATCTCATAAACAGAGCATGAAGGCAGAACAAGAAGCTATGGATGGAAACTAATCAAGGAGAAAACCAACCTAGAAATAAGGAGAAATTTCCTGACATTAAGAACAATCAGTCAGTGGAACAGCTTGCCTCCAGAAGTTGTGAATGCTCCAACACTGGAAATTTTAAAGAAAAGACTGGACAACCATTTGTCTGAAATGGCGTGGAGTCTCCTGCTTGATCAGGGGGTTGGACTAGAAGATCTCCAAGGTCCCTTCCAACTCTGTTATTCTGTCAGTAGCGGATGAGGTTCAGCCTGCTTTAATCTAGTTGTTGAAATTCCTTTAAGGAAACTTGGAGATTTCTACCTATATTCAGCAAGGGTATTCCTCTTAGCCAACACATTTATTTCAAATAATTTTATATAAAATTGATAACTGAAGATGACTCTGGGTGTTTTACATCGAGAAGGGCCATACGGAAACCGTGTAGTAAAGAGGAATGATAGATGTTTGCAAGAAGATAAAAGAATCCAGATAACAACTCATCATGTAATCCTGGAGGATTATGGCCACCTCATGTTGTAATGAGGTCAGTATAGGAATGTGTACAGTATCTTTGTTGCCTTAGGGAATATAAATATGGAATCGCTTTGCATATCCTTTCTGCTGAACAGCGATTATTTCAGTTGGGAGTTATTGATTTCATGATTCACTTTTAATAAAATGTCAAATGAATCTTGACTGTGTGTGAAAGAATGACATTTGGTTATGCAGAAAGACGGATGTTCTCTCTCGTTCTAACCATCTTGTAATACCTTGGTGGTGTTTATTTATTATAAGGGTTGGCTGCCCAGTCAACCAGTTGTTCAAACTGGTTCTGGCATGTTTGTCCACCGATGGTATAGACAGATGTTGTTTGATGGGGTTAAAGGTCCCGTCGTAGGATGTCAGCTGTTCCAACTAAAGCTGCCTTTTGCAATTGACGGATGGGGATTTTGTCAATGCCAATGGTGCTATTATTATTATGGCTCGCTGCACAGTCGGCCAGATGTTCAAACTGGGTTTGGCATGTTTGTCCACCTATTGTATAGAAAGATGTTGTTTGATAGTGTTAAAAGTACCATCGTAGGAAGTCAGCGGTTCCAAGTAAAGCTGCCTTTTGCAATTGATAGATGGGGATTTTGTCAATGCCGATGTTGTTGTTGTTATTATCGCTATTATGATTATTATGGCTTGCTGCACAACCAGTGGAAAAGCTTGCCTTCAGAAGTTGTGGGAGCTTCATCACTGGAAGCTTTCAAGAAGAGACTGGACTGCCATCTGTGAGAAATGGTAGGGTCTCCTGCGTGGGCCGGGGGGTGGACTAGATGACCTACAAGGTCCCTTCCAACTCTGTTAATCTGTTAAAGATGTTCAGACTGGGTTTGGCATTTTTATCCACTTATGAAGTCCTTCCCAAGGGCTTAGGACAGGTAAATGTCTACTTATTTATTTTTATTTTTTATTTATTAAACTTCTATGCCGCCTGTCTCGCTGAGGTGACTCTGTTGTTTGATGGTGTGAAATCATTATTTACTTATTATGTTCATGTTTATTATTTATTATAACTTGTTGTTAGTTTATTAGTGGTGTTTTGAGTGTTTATCACCATTCTGTGTTTTCAGTTTAACAACGGGGAACTGCCAGAAACGAACAATGATGGGATGAGATCTTTTGATTCAAGCAGGACTTGAATTCAGTTCTCCTTCCCGATGGGGTGAAACTGAGACCCAGAGACACCCAAATGAGTTTCAAAGTTAGCTGAAGGAAAACCCTTGGGATATAACTTTTCTGAACACGGGAGACCACGCAGAAGAAAATGCACAGACAACTTGTTCCCTGCTGTACTTTTTCTAAATTAAGACACAATTGTTGAGAAAACTCCGTGAAGATATTCAATCAATGGACTTACAAACCACCTGGCTCCCCCCGTTTCTAATCCTTCTTTTTCCAAAACTTAACATTTGTTTCTAAGATGCCAGGAATCTGTTTATGCGAGCAGCTCTTGCCGCAATCTGCAGGCAAACTTTTTACAGGCTTTTAAATATTTACAGCAGCTGTTTTTGTACTTTATTTTAGACTGGTGCTTTTTAGGTTATTTGTCGTAGTCTTTTTTAATTTTTCGTGTAAATGTTCTCTGCCGTAAAGGCACGCCTGGTGTCTCTTGGGCAGAAAACCAGACTGTAACAATACGTTCCCCGTGTCAGGGGCCAACCGCTGTAGAAAAAGTGAGATCAGTGTAGCTTGAAAATGCTTAAAGAATGTAAAGTGAAGAAAGGCATTGGTTCCAGGTAAGATTCAGGTGGAGGCATGGATGATATCACAATAGGCAATGAATTCACCCACCTGGCAGTGACCAGACATACCTACAGCTTGCTGTTCTTACCTACAGATATTTCGTGTGTTTGATAAAGGAGAATATTTATAGCTCAGGGTTGAAATGAGGGGTCCTTGAGCAAAACCCATTCCTTATTAGCACTGATGATGTTACCTAGTTGAGTAATGAAACGTCTGCAACAAAACAACTAAGGTCAGAAAGCACCAAGGACCCCAGAGTCTTTCTCCTCCTCAAACCCCACTCCCTTCTAGCACTGATGATGTTACCCAGTTGGGTAATGAAATGTCTGCAAGGAAACAAGCAAGCTCAGAGAGCACAAATTACCCCACAGCCCTCCTCCTCTGCAAACCCCACTCCCTTCTAGCACTGATGATATTACCCAGTTGGGTAATGAAACGTCTGCAAAAAAAACCAAGCAAGCTCAGAGAGCACAAATGACCCCACAGCCCTCCTCCTCTGCAAACCCCACTCCCTTCTAGCACTGATGATATTACCCAGTTGGGTAATGAAACGTCTGCAAAAAAACCAAGCAAGCTCAGAGAGCACCAAGGTCCCCTCATTCGTTATCTTCGTGAATAGATTGGAATGAGTTTACAGAAGTGTGTAGTTGCAAATAATGGATGAATTAGGCATAGACGTCGTGCTATTAGCACCTCACAAATATAAAAACCAGAATAGTTACAGAGATACCATCTTCAGGATATTGAAAGCAGCAGAAAGGACTAATTTTTTTCTCCACTTCTTCGTTTTTTTTCCTGCCGTTCTTAGCATCAGTAGCCTGTCCCTCCCCCCAAGTCTGCTGGGTTTTATTAATGGCCCCCAGTAACAAGACGATTGGCTTGGCGTGTCCTCCAGTCTCAATTGTTTATATACTCAACACACTGACGATGCAGCCCTGGAGTCCATGACTCTCCTGGCTTCATAAATTTATGAAAAGTCAAAATGTCCTGGAGTTCAGTTTGACCCCTGGTGACCACTTCCATGCAGTTTTTCTGGCAGGGTTACAAAATTGGATTGCTTTATGCCTTTTTTAGGCTATTTTATCTTCAATGTCCCAAGATGGTTTTTAAAAAAAAAAAAAAATTATATTGTCCAAATCTAGCCTTTAGTTTTGCACCCCTTCCAAGTACAAGCCAGGCCCAACCCTGCTTAGCTTGCAAAGTCAGCATCTGTCACCCGCTGAAGCAAATATATTTGCTACTAAATCTTTACTCTTCCCCAAGTCCCAATTTGAAGATGGAGTCTCGTCTTACTTCCACAGGCCTTGCAAGAGTTCAGGTAGTCCTCAGCTTATATGACCACAAATGAGCCCAAAATTTCCACTGCTAAGCAAGATAGTTCGGTGACTTTTGCCCCATTTTACAGCCTTCCTTGCCACGGTTGTTAAGTGAATCACTACCGTTGTTAAGTTAGCAAAACAGCTGTTAAGTGACTCTGGCTTCCCCATTGACTTTGCTTGTCAGGTCACAAAAGGGGATCAGTTGACCTCAGAGGACACTGCAACCGTCATAAATACGAGTCAGTTGCCAAGCGTCCAAATTTTGATCACCTGACCATGGGTATGCAAAAAACGGTCACATCACTTTTTCACTGCTGCTAACTTTGAACCGTCACTAAATGAACGATTGTCAATCAACGATTTAGCTCACACATGCGTTGCTAAAACTTTTATCCTTCCATATTCCTCACTTCTTCTTGGTTTCATTCGTAACTTCTTTGAGGACGCATGGTAAGATTTGGGGAACGCAGTCTGGTGGGGTCACCACGGCTGGAACAGTTTAGCCTGCAAGGAGGTATCACAATAGACTTTCGAAACCAGAACCGATGCTGGAACGCTGGAGAAATTGATCTTCGAAGTCCTTGGCAGGAGTCACCCGTGAGCTTTACACGGGTCTTAATTCTGAGGTTTTGAAACTGTTGGGAGAAATATCCATCGGGTTCAGTTCCAAGCTGGGAGAAAGGCCCTGGGAACATGGAGGCTGATTGGAAAGATGGTTTAATGATGAAGCAGAACCGCATGGGTGATTCTGGGCAGCTGACCACATGGAGTTGAGAGTGGGGGGCTTTTATACCCTCTCTGGGCTTCTGTATTTGAGCTTCCTGTTCCTGTGCAAGAACATGTCTTCTATTGGCTGTTGTCAGACTCCTAAGGGGCCATGTAGGGGTCATAGCTGGCTCTACAGGCAATGTACAAATCCTAGGTATTTGTCTGAGCTAAGTTTGGTTGAAGTTTGGACTGCTGATGCAATGAAGGGGCGTTGGGCAATTCCTATTGTGGCTGAGGGCTAACCCTTTGTTCAGACCTTGCTGCAGGGAATTTTTGCCTATGAATAGAGCTACCTAGATACTTGGCTTCTTTCAGTAAGCTCTTTCTCTCTTAAGTGCTGACTGGCTATTAAGAAAGGTGGGGACTGCTTTCTCCCTCTAAAAAACAAACAAACATATTTCTCATCCAGGGAAATATTCTGCCTTTTTAAATATTTCTCAAAATATTTCATTCTTCTAGGAGAGGATTGCTAACTTTCTACAAAACCATGATCAGTTCTAACTAGGCTGGGCTCCAAAAGTTGGGTGAAATTAGGAGAAAAGACATCATTAGCATCTTGGCAGTTATGTTTCCATGAGCTCCGAGGTTTCTACTACATGCAGCCTGGAAATGTTTACTCTCTTAAGAGGATTCTTTTGTTCTTGCTGCCAATTCCCATGTTTGCGAAGCGTTCTTACCTCTGTCTCTTAGGAGGCTAAGAGCTTCGGTTAAATCCTTAGCATCCTTTTTCACCAGAGCCCTCTTTTGAATAGCTATAGAGGTGAAAGTAGGCAGTTAAACTCAAGAAAATTTAAAACATCAAAGCAGAAGGGAACGTGCCATTTTATTTTTCTAAAACCTCAGCTTCTAAACTCACAGGTCATAATGATGATAATGACAATCTCACAGGTCAGAATGACTTAGAAAGCTGAAGAAGGAAAGATATGAAGACATTGTCTCTCATCTTCAGCAATTTAGGTTATATCTTTTTTTAAAAAAATATGTTGATTTAGGGACCACCCTGCCTCATTTTCTTTGACTGGACTTAAGTTGTGGATGCTGCAGTAACTTACAGAGTAGTAATTTACTAAATAAAACTCTGGGGTTTGAATTTGCTTCTCACATAAACCCTCTTCTGAAATCAATGCTTACAGCAATGAATTTTCTATAGTTGTGCTTTGTAACTAACAAAAGTGCCAATGTGTAAACTGCATATAAACTGTTTGGGTTACAACCGCCTCCTTATTTGCAGAATTAGTCAACAGCAAACAGGAATTGTCAAAATACTGGCAAGCATGAGATTGCCTGTCCTTTACACCCAGGTATTGCAAATAATTTTCACAATTCGTGTCCTAGAATATTTTGTTTGCAACAATCTCACTCAAGCCTTTGTCCACTTCTAATTTCTTTACCTTTTTAAATTTCTTGTCCCAGGGAATGAACAATATTTGTGTGGGTGGAGTTGAACTTCTAGTGTTTTAAAACATGTCCCCAAAATCACACACACACAAAAAACACTCAGATTTGACTCTTCTGTCATATATTTCTGTCATGTTGAAAGAAAAAGGCACAACTCAAGAATTTTTATTCATGCTATGGATATAGAGAACAAAAGTTTCATTTCTAAGTGCGTTATTTCTGCAATCTTTCCCTGTAATTAAAGGTATCAGGAAACCTTTTTCTATAAATTACTGGCCAGCTACACATTCAAATTAGGTGTCTTGTTTGAATTAAGCCGTGATCCATCTAATAATACCTGTTCTTAAGACAGCTGGAGAGTTTGAAGAACTTTAAATATGTCCTAAGATATTGAAAGGTGTAATGCTGTATTGATTCTTCTTAGCTGTTAAAAAAATATGAAGTGACTGATATGTTCTCCATAAATGTGTTGATCCTTTTTCAAAGTTCTTTGAACTCATTGTCCTATAGCTCTTTGGAGAACATCTCAAGATGTTGTCCTCCACCTCACCTTTACTACTACCGGTAGCCTGGAAGGAAAATCCCAGGAGAGAATTTGCATCTTTTTGGCAACATCCTGAGGTGTATGCAAACTACTGCCACGAGTAGAGAACTGTTTTAATTAATCTTGGCAGAAACAAGCAAGAGAGTTATCAAACATTTCTCTACCCTGAAGGCCGATTAATTTTCAGGTAGAGGTTGTTGACTCTTTTGCCAGACAAATGTAAAAACAGCAATGCTTTCTCTGATTATATTTGGGGGTAACGAGTCAGTCAGTTTGGTTTAGAGATTAAGGCAACTTGCTAGAAAGCAGGAGACTGTGAGTTCAAGTCCTGCCGTAACTTTGGGCCAATCAAGAGACAATGAGTTCTAGTCCCACCTTAGGCAGGAAAGCTGGCTGGGTGGCTTTGGACCAATCAGCAGGAGACTGGAAGTTCTACTCCCACCTTAGGCACGAAAGCTGGCTGGGTGGCTCTGGACCAATCACTCTCTTTTCAGCCTGACCCACCTCACAGGGTCATTGTGAGGAAAATAGGAAGGAGGAGGTGAATTGGATGTGTTCACTGCCTTGATTTTTTTGGTAAAAATAATAAAGGCAAAATACAAATAAATAAAAACAACTGATGTAATTGTGTTATTTATTTATATCCCACCTTTGTTATTTTTATAATTCAAGGCAGTGAACATACCTAATACTCCTTCCTCCTCCTATTTTCTACACAAGAACCCTGTGAGGTAGGTTCAGCTGAGAGAAGCCAGCTTTCTTGTCTAAAGTGGGACTAGAATTCACAGCCTCCTGGTTTCTAAGGCCAGCACCTTAACCACAACCAAATTGTTGTACAGTCCATTAATCCTTCACAACATCCAATCATAGAAGGCAATTTTGACCGGTGTTATATTTCTTCTCAGCAAAATACCATCAGTACATATTCTCATTTTTAGAGTTCGATATTTTACCCTAAAAATGTAATAAGATCTTACACTATATTTGTTACCATCTTCCCTTTTCTTCTTCTTCTTCTCTCAAAAATCTGTTGAGGAGTAAATGATGAAATAATTCTACAGAGCTTTTGATGCACTGGAAGCTGATTTTTTTTTTTTACACTACATGCCTTTGTACCAGAAAATCAAAGCTACCAGTATTTCCCACAAACAATTATAATCCCATGCTTGTCTCATGTCTCTTCAGTTTTGAAGAATTCCAAGCCAGCATTTATTTGTGTCCATCTCATAAAAATCAATCATAAATTAACCTCTGACTGCAGAAGCCAATGCCATTATGAGTAGCAGAATAAATAATCTTTTTTTCCTGGCCACAACAGACCATAGCAAGGACTTTATCCGGGTTCCTGATTCAATGACAAACTGCAATTGGATAATTTATTTTTCCCAGGAAACAGGAATCACGCAGCCATCCTGACAACAGAAATACTAACACTAACACCATCAAAAAAACAAGTGGCCTCTGCTTCCAGGGTATAAGTATTATCTTCTACATTTAGGTCAATAAATGTACTGAATATGATTGATGTACAGAATTCACATAATTTATCTTTATTCCTACCCTGTTCCAAGGAAAAATATCTGGTCTTCTGTAATTTTCTACAGGAAGAACAACTATCCAGTGGCTAAAAAAATGTGCAAATATAAAATTTAACGTCACAGTTGGAAGATGCAGAATAAATGCATATTCGTCTTGCAAGACCTATTAGGAAACTGTATGTATCTGAAATACGATTGGAAAAGGGGGAGGGAAAGTGCTTGGGGGGGAGGAAATTACCAAAATTGCTGTAATTACCAAAGTCAGAGTTAAGATTTACACAGGAAATACTTTAATTTCAGCTGGTTCTGTCCTGTATCCCTGCAAATTGCCTTTTTTTTCTCTTTCGAAGTGTGTGGTTTGGGAATAGCAACTAAGTCTTATATGAACAACTGTTGAAGCAGGAGGATAAATTTAGCGGAAAGAAAAAACAACTTACGGGAATGTTCAAATCCTCAAAGGAAGCTCCATGGGAGATAATCAAGACTGCAGTAATTATTTTCAGCCATTGGTTTAGGATACAGGAAGACCAAGGCTGAGTTTTGTTAAACTATATTTCTAAACGGTAGGGATAGTCGTAGAGTGGAACCAAAGTCCCAGAGAGGCAACTGTATTTTTCACTGGACTAAAAGCCAGATGAGGTAGCGATTAAAACACTGGCCCAAAAAATGGAGGACTTCCTGCTTTAGGCAGGAAGACATCTGGGTGACCGTGGGCCAGTCGCTCTCTCTCTCAGCCCTAGGAAGGAGGCAATGGCAAACCACTTCAGAAATCTAGTTTCCATTTTCTGAAAAATTGTTTCCAGGAGTCAAGATGAAGTTGAAGGCACACACATACACACACAAATTACTGGACAGTCATCTTATGGAGACACAAGAAGAACTAAGGAGAAATTTCCTGAAAATTAGAATAATTAATCAGTGGAACAACCTGCCTCCAGAAGTTGTGGGTGCTCAGTCACTGGAGGTTTTTAAGAGATTGGACAGCCATTTGTCTGAAATAATATAGGGTCTCCTGCTTGAGCAAGGGGTTGGACTAGAAGACCTCCAAGGTACCTTCCAGCTCTGATGTTCTATGTCCTAAGTCCCTTCTGACTATAGAATCCTGTAATTCTTGGCGATCCTAAACACATTTGTGATTTGTGAGGTCCTGTTCTCTGACACTACATGCTGACAATTTCCTATTGCACAAAAAGATCGGTAAGGTGAATGGCTCATATTTTCAGGGGGTGGGAGGGAAACGGCAAACAGAATTAAGCCAACAGAGGCCAGCTGCATTTCTGAGAAGAGCTCCTGTAACGTCTGGTAAACAATTTGGAGCTGCAAATCAGGGAGAAGGAAGTTTGCACATCACACGGAGCCACAAGTTTGTTTAGTGACAAGCAAAACAATGAGCATCTCTAGGCTGGACCTGACTCGTAATGTTTCTGAATCATCCCTAATCTAGTTAGCTAAGCTTCATGTCCCTTTTGTCTGCTGGGAAGAGTATGGAAGGAAACCATCAGGCAGCTGAACTTCTAAAAAGGCATTCGTGGTTTTTTATTCCAGTCAAAGTCAAATTCCCAGGTTTACATCTCTAACCGTGACTAACCAGGGACAGAACACAAGTGTGTTAACGGCTCAGCCATATTGTCTTCCTCTGTGTAACCAAGTCTCTCTCATAATTTCTCTAGGGTGCCATATAAAGAGTTACTGGTACTCCCATCTTGCAGGGGTTAGTGAAGGATAAATCAAATAAACACATACACAAAAGCATTTCGAATAACGCTCAGCATTACCTGAAGTCCAATCCATTTAATGCGGCTGGAACGATGCCTTCAGAACGCTACAACTCTACTTCCCATTTGAAGCATGGACGCTAGCCAGATTCAGTTAAAAAAGACTAGTTATTATAAGAATTATCGCCACCTTGGTTTTGCATCACCTCTTTTGAAGGACCAAACTGCCTTTTCTACCCCTTGTAAAAGCAGAGGTTAGCCAAAGCCGGATTTCCATCTTTCCCCCTCTGGCTGAAATCACAAGTTTGTATTTCTTTGGCAGAAGTCATTTTGCGATAGGAATACGATTTTAATATTTTGCTGTGGAAACGCTCTCTACCCATTTTTTTGTTTTTCTAAAACTAGGTTTTGCAAAACCAAAAGCCCTGGTTGAATCTGGCTTTTGACTGACCTCACGGAAGGCAAGAGTCCTCCTCAGATCACAGCTTCTATATCAACATCATCGTCTTTTAACGACCCCCATAATCCCTTGCAAGGGGGAGTCTGGGCAACTGAATGGAGCCGAGTGTTTACTGGCCGGATGCCCTTCCTGTCGCCAATGCAGAGTTTTGTTCAGCAGATATATTCTCATGGTGCCCAGAGAAGAGAAATATCTGCCTCTAACCTAGGATCGAACTCACAGCTTCTATATCAACATGGTATGCTTTATTGGAAGTTGACAAGTGCAATCGTTAAATATACTGGTATTTTTATCATTTTTCTCCCAATTCATCGCCCAGAACATGCACAAGAACATATGCATCTTATTACACAGATCGTTATGCCCCACTCCAAAATGTGAGGAATTAATTTTTTAAGATTTTTGCTTTGGTGAATTCATCCCTGCCCCTCCCCCACATCAACTGGAACTGCAAAGGAGAGAATTTGACTTCAATATATATTCATTTTCCAAGGCAACTGACATAAGCAGCACCAGCTGATTCCCGAAAAGAGCTGTATAGGTGCAAAATTGAATCCATGTAGCGTCAAAAAAATAAAATAAAAATAAAAAAACTAAAAAAAAAAAAACAAAGGGGAAAAAAAATCGCTATCCAAACTGATTCAGTTCATTCTTTTTAAATTCACTCTGTACAACTGAATGGAGTAGTTACAGTTCCTATTTTACAAAGTAATTGTACACTAAATACACAAATATACATTAAGCAAACAAACCTTCATCAGACCCATCCTATGTCACAGCATTTTTATCTACTGGTTCCTCTCCTAGAAAATAGGTGATTTTTAAATTTATTTTTTCGCACCTTCCTTGGCTATAGAAAATGAGTGCACATCAGCTATTTTTTTTTTAAGACTGCAGGCACCAAAAGTCCCTTCCCTCCTTTTTTTTTACTGTCCCTCAGTTTCCCCAAAGTTCTTTCTCCCCCTGTCTTATTCCTTTGGCTTCCTGATGGAAAGCTAGAGAAGGGGGCTTCATCCCCGCCACCCCAGCCAACTTCTTCACATTGCCAGGCCCAACAGCGCTTGCATTCATCACGGCATTACACGGAAGGAAGATCGTTAAGGAAAAATTAAGCTTCAGGCACACAAAAACTCGTACTTTTTTTTTCTTTTAGCAGCCGCTGCAGAAGCTGCTCAAGTCGCCCAGTGCATTTGTGCTAATTCCCTGAATGGTGGCGAGACCCTCCCTCCCACTCCCAACTTTTAAAAAAAAATCTAAAAGAAAAATGTCAGCCCCCTCCTGCTCTCCCCCCCCCCTTTTGAACAGCTTTAATACTGGAAAGGAAACCAATGTTTTGCGACTAGGAGTTGGGGGGGGGAGGGCGTGGAAGAGTCTTCATAATTTGGGGAGGGGGTGGGAGACCGCATGCAGAGACTGCTGGATTCCTGCAGTCCAGCCTCTCAGCAGAATCCAGAGTGCCGAAATCTCAAGAGGTGCTGGGCTGACTAGGCCGAAGGTCCGGAGTTTTGTGGTGCAGCTTGGGAAGGTTGCAGGTTCGTCCCCTGCGTTTGCGAAGATCCAGCCGGAGAATTGTTCGTCTGCAATTGCACCTGGAACTGAGCCAACTGCTCTGGACTGGCCAAGGTTTTCAACAGGTTGTTCTCTTGCTCCAGCTGGTTGTTTTTCTCAATGAGTTCTTTGATCTGCTCTTTCAGGACTTCGACTTCCTCTCGCACCGCGTACATCAAGTGGCTCTTCACCAGATCCTGAAAAACAGAAGCAGAAGCCACCCCCCCCCCCCAAAAAAAGTTGCACCAACGGCAGAGACTTCTGCAACGGCCTGTTGGAAGGCCTTGTCAAGACTGGGGAGGGTCTCCCTCCAAAGTGTCCCTCTGCTGAATCCCACCCTCCTTGTGGTTTACCCGTCCCACACTTCTGTCTGCGCAAAGGACGGGGATCCTTGGTGCTCTCTGAGCTCGGCGGTTTTCTTGCAGACATTTCATGACCCACGTAGGGAACATCATCAGTGCATTGGTGAGGGGTTAGGTTAGGCACTGATGATGGTCATGAAACGTCCGCAAGGAAATCACCAAGCTCAGAGAATACCAACGACCCCTTCATTTCGACCCTGAGCTGCAAATATTCTCCTTTATTGGTGTCTACACAAAAGCCGCTTGAAGTGGCTTGCAAGAAATGGAAATACACAGAAAAATATAACAGGCAGCTTATAAAGGACCCAGATTCGTCATCATCCCTTTAACCTTAGCCCAAAAGCTCATTCTCATTTTAAAACCTTTCCCCTCGAATTCTTATTTTAAAACCTTTTCATTTGCAAAACTCGGGGCAACTGACTTGGTCAGAGAATACCAACTGAAGCCCTTGTGAGAAGATGGTGGACACTGGGAATGTTCTTAGCGTATCCAATTTAACAAGTGACACCTCAAATCTGTTACCCATTTAAATGATCCCAAGTGTTGAATGGATGTTTTGGCTTGCAACACAACACAGATCTTCAAGGCCGTTGGGTTTGGTTCTAAATTCTAAATTTTCCCTTCCTGGCATGGGCACTCTGCTAGGGAGGGCTTCCCCTTTTCATATTTTGGTGGGGTCCTTGGTGCTCTCTGAGCTTGCTTGTTTTCTTGCAGACGTTTCATTCCCCTAACTAGGTAACATCATCATACTCTTTTTCTCCCAATTATGAAGCAGAAGGGATCCTGGATTGTGGTGGTAAGTGATTTTTTCCCCCCCAGGCAGAATTGGTGGGATGGAAGGAACGGAAGCGGTCCTCCATGCCAACCCAGTTTCTTGGGAATTACGTTAATTCCCAGAACAGGGGTCCTGTTTTTGGCAATGGGGCTACAAGGCAAAATTGTCCAGCCAGAACAATGGCCGGCTTGAGTGTCTTTTGGCCTGTTCTTCTGGAGCAAAGCAATCGGGCTCACCGGGAAGATGCAGCCGTATTTAGGATCAGACAAGGGATGCAAAGGACCGAGCCTGAAATTCTCCATTGTTGCATCATCGTTTTATCCTCAGGGCTGAAACCATCACAGATGCTGCTCGGGCTTTATGATGGTGGCGGCTTGAGGGAGGGGGGGAGCCCTTCCTAGCTTTTGGGGGGGCTCTGGGCCCAGATCACCTCGCTTGCCCCTCCTCTCCAGGATCGGGGTGCCCCGCGGCCGCCCCCCCCCTTATGCCCGCCTCCTGGGCTGCAGCTCATTCCGTCTGGTGGAAGGAGGGGAGGGAGGGAGGGAGGGAGGGGGGGGAATAAGGTTGCTTGCCGCATTTCCCTCCCCACCATCCCCTCTGACGTCAGCCCAGGCGAGGAAGACCGCCTCCCTAGCTGATCCTTCGGCCAATCAGCGGGGCCGCCCTATTTATAGCCGGGGGTTATACTTCAAGTTTGCCTAGCAACAGAGGCGAGAGGAGGAGGAGGTTCCCGGGAGATGGGGCTCCTTGCAGCATTCCAGCAACAAAAGCGCACAGCGGAAATTGGAGGAAGGGGGAGAGACCAAACAGAGAATAATAATAATAATAATAATTATTATTATTATTAGTATTA